>JAHUYU010002563.1:0-19987 GCA_030439765.1 Tripidium arundinaceum | reverse complement strand
GATGTACGATGTGTCTAGATACATGGTAAAAATTGTTTATCTAGAAAAGCCAAAAAGACCTATAAATTGGAACGGAGGGAGTAGCTCAATGCTAAAGGTGTTAGCCATTTGAAAATGTTTGACAAAAGAAACTCAGTGGAGTGATTTTGAACTCACCAGAGCCCTCCGATGTGTATCGGAGTGGTAGCTCCGGAGCTTGGATATGGTGCTCCCGTCAACTAACTGTTTTCACGCACATGCATCTTATCTTCCGGTGTCACCGAAAAGGTGGGCATTGGAGCTTAGTAACAGATAGCGGCAAAGTTCAAATACACCCACCGAAGCTCTCCGATGATTTACCAGAGAGTAACTTCAAAGAGTTTCAGTAGTTGTTCACGGCACACCGGAGTCATCAGAAAATCTATGTATGAATGGCCGACCCTTGTTTTGGGCGGTCAGCCAGAGTCAGGAAATCAATGTAACAATGGCCTATGGTGAACTGGCCATAAGACCTAGAAACCCTAGTTAGGGGTGACTAGAGTTAGGCAGACAACTAAACACTCCCTTAGCGATCTGAGCCAGTGTACAGAGGCACGGACGTAGGACCTGTTTGGTTCCTGACCTGAGAATCTTGCCTGGGCTAGGCACGTGTTCAATTTCGAACGTCTAGGGCTGGATGCACCAGACCGAGCGATAGCCCCCAGCCAAGGCACCATCCAAACAGCACCCTAGGGCGCCTCCGCCGGCTGCGGTGGACAAGCATACGTTAGCTTGCCTGTGTTGGAGAAAAGGCGGGTGGTTGTCCTCCACTCTCTTACATACTATAATGTGTGTTGTTAGTATACGATACTCTATTATGTTCTTTTGAGCGTTAATTGTTTGCATTGCCACTCTAATGCAATATATTTAGGTGGAGAATCCCCCCTCCTGTAAAAAGAACAGTTTTGAACCCTGCCGCTTACCTTATTACCAGTAGAATGTGAATGTTTGAGGTGTCGCATTCAGTTAGCATAATGAAATCAGAAACATATTTTCCAGAAATATACTACTATCACTTGCAATCCTTGCCTCCCATCGTTTTTGCTCTGTAAAACTGGTACAATTCGACAAGAATCGGTTTAAGCTTAAATCTCACTCGCACTTGCATGGACTATATTAGGTTCCCAAGCCTGGTTTTGTACACGATGATTGGAGTACCATGTTATATAGCTAAACTCTTGCAGCCGTTCAACAGTGGCCAAACAAAGCTAGGAAAGCAGTATAAAATCTGGCTTTGATGCATCCCTTATTCAGGCACGATTCACACCATGCATGTAGAGGTCCATTTGGCTCATCCGTAGCAACGGATGGGGTCATTGCAGCCCTTGGCTGCAGACTGCCTGAAGCCGAAGCGGCCACCCTTCTCCAGGTACTGCTGATGGTACTCTTCTGCTCTATAGAACCTCTTCGCTGGGAGGATCTCGGTGACGATCTTCCGGTTCAGAAGCTTCTGCTGCTTCTCCAGGGATTCTCTTGCCACCTTCTCCTGCTCCGGGGTGTAGTAGTAGATCCCTGACCTATACTGGGTTCCAACATCATTGCCCTACATGCAAGTATGTCGTCAGAAACTTATTCCAGTCAGACATGCTCCAAAGAATTGATTTACTTAAGCTTATGCAATTAACCAGAGACAAGTTCCAATGCTAGATTCGGTTGCTCAGAGATTCAGATTAACACTTAAGAAAAGCTTATCTATCTCGGAAGTTGGATGCAGGGTTACTGTTAGAAACACATTGATTCAGTATATAGGTTGATGACGCCCTAGGAAGATTGTAGACAGGCCAAAAATAGAAACTGCAGCTCAATCTCAAGGTCAATCATGCACCACACTACTGTTAGTTTAACACAAGGACTAGTACTGAAAGCTGAAGTTGAAGGACTATAGCACTCCCAAACATCTCGTGGTCTGCCATTTTTCTCAAATTCTATGTCTCTGTAAATTTGCAATCAACTAAGGATAACAGATTGGACTCAAGAGAGCCTAGATGGTTGATCAATGGCAGTCCCTCCTACAGGAAGCAGTGCCCACTACCTTGATATTATTACACATCCATAGCAATCAACGATGGCAATCTAAGTTCTAGACTTCTAGTGCTACAAGCCTACATCAGTCCTTATTGACCGATCAGGATCAGGACTAGATTTGCATCTGAAACTACCGTTGTTCTTGTTCTTCCTGAAAAAAAAAAAGGATGTCCACAGCGACAAAGGTTACCAGAAGCCTCGCTTTGGCCGAGTGGTTAAGGCGTGTGCCTGCTAAGTGCATGGGGTTTCCCCGCGAGAGTTCGAACCTCTCAGGCGACGAATTTTTTGTTTGTTCATTTTTTTTCGCAACAGAATCTATTTGTTCTACTAGTGCCGACCGCCCCCATCGAACAGACGAACCTAACGAAAGAGCAGCCTAATTCCGAATCCCCGTAAAATCGTTCACAAATTCCCATCAAAACCCCCAAAATTCTCTCTCAAAATCAAGCGCCTGGGTATCGCTGACCTGTCGGTTGGGCGTAGTGGGGTCATGGCGCGCCCAGAAGGTGTCGAGGAGGTCGTCGTACTTGCAGGCGGCGGGGTCGTACTGCACGCGGACGACCTCGTTGTGGTTTGTGGTGCCGGTGCAGACGTCCTCGTAGGTCGGCTCGTGGAGGTTCCCATGGCTGTAGCCGACCTCCGTGCGCGTGACTCCCGGCACGCGCTGGAACGCGAGCTCCACGCCCCAGAAGCACCCGGCGCCGAACTGCGCGAACTCGTTCCCGGGCGCCGGCTGGTCCTCGTCGGGCCCTTGCGCCAGCGCCGCCGACGCCTCCGACGCGCGCGGGCTGCCGCCCAGCCCGCTCAGGCCCAGCTTCCCAAGCCAGCTCATCGCGGGGGGCGGTCGGGTTTTCCTGCGCGGCGCGAGGAAGTGGACCGAGGCGGCGCCGCGGTGGTGGTGGTGGAGGAGGGGGCCGGGGCGGTGGAGAGCGCCGACGCGGGAGGCGCGGAGGAGAGGGGAGGAGGCGGAGGTGAGGGAGGCGGGTGAGGTGAGGAGCGGAGGCATCGGGGGCGAAGGCCTTGTCTTCCTTCCTCCCCTTTTGTGGCGGCGTGGCCCAGAAGCTTCGACTCGACGGCTCGAAGCCTGGTTGGTTGGTAGTTTGGTGTTTCCACGTCCATCCCCTATTTCCTTGAATTGCTGTGGTACAGTGATAGGAAGCCTCACCCTGAATTGCATCGTCTCCCTTGCTTGTTTGGTGCCAGAGGCAGATCTTAGCCAGAGCTCCCTAGAAAGTCCATCTCATATTCTATCTTTAACTAAAATCCAGAAAAAATATGACTAAATTTAAATAACCAAATAAAGAATTTGTTGAAAAATATTTTTTTTCATCAAAATCTCTATTCTTATAAATTAGAAAAGATATGAAGAGTCTCTTGAAGTTGCTTTTATACGTGTTGGGCCCTGCTCTGAACTGTACGTGATAATTATATACAAATATTTTGAACTACTAGCACAATAAACAGTTTATAGTTTTTTAATAAAATCTAGCAAAATAATCCACGCAAATAGCACAGCTAACGTTCAGTTTCCATAAAAACGATGAGATCCCCTGTGTTTTCAAAAGTATGTTAACCAACCTGCCTGAGCGCCGGTTTATCAAAGTTATGATATGATGGCTTCATCCTCGCATGTTACGAACTGAGAACTTTTGCAAACAAAATTAGATAACATGTACGTAATACTTTAGAATACGGTGATTGAACGAAAGGTTCCTGGGTTTGAAAACTTTTTGACGTTGCTGAACTCGTCCAGACTGCACCGGTGCCTGGTGGTATTTGCCTGTCTTTCACCGGGGGAGTGGACATGTGGCTTTGTTTTGTTCGGGCACAGCATCTCTTGGATAGGGATAAGAGAAGATCGACGCGGATTGCCAAGGCGTTGCGGCCCTCCGGGACACGTAAAGGACGAAACAGGTAATTGCTGCGAAATGGTCTCCTAGAAAATAGTATGAAGTACGATGTTGACCGATGAAAACTGGACGGAACACGTCGACCTCGTCAAGTCGTCATGCACATAAGTATACGCCTGATATGGTGAAAGCAGTGCAATCATGAAAACTTTATGAAGTAAAACAACGGGTTGAGGAGCCAAGAACAAAACTTGCTTCCATCCCAAAAAAATAGTGCTAAAAAAAAGGTGCAAATCGCACGCTCGCCGTGCACGGTGCACGCCCAACTCAAATATTAGTGTATATATTACAACAGTACAACACTGGCAACACAACGGATTAGTACGTCTTCAGTATAAGTTATTCTAAGAATTTCGGAGAGTCAAAACATCTCAAGTTTAACCAAAATTATAGAGAGAATTACAAAGATTTATGACATCAAATAGATATACCATGAAAATATAATTAATAAAAAATCTAATGATACTTAGTTGAAATCATAAATGTTATTATCTTATCATATAAATTTAGTCAAACTTAAGATGGTTTGACTCTCCAAGATTCTTGGAATGACTTATAATTTGGGATGGAGAGAGTATTAGCTAGATGATCACAATCAGCTTACTGGTGTTATTATAGGTATGTACGGTGGAACGACCTATGATTGTTTTGCTGGAAGTGCTCTGTTCTGGTGAGACGATGAACATGCACCATCAGAACCAGCTGATCTCCTCAGCATCCTGAGCTTCCTGAAGTCATCGTGGCATGGAGCAAAGAACTCATGCCTGAGCGCGTCCTCTGATGAGAGCCTGCACCTGGGGTTGACGGCCAAACATTTGTCCACAAGATTAAAAAAGGAGTCAGGTATAATGTCGAGTAAATCTGGCCTGCGTGTGTTGGCTGCACACCAGTCCCTTAGATCCACCGAGCACAACGGAAATTTGACGTCAAAGAGATCCTGAAAACGAAGAGGAATGTTTTAGGAATCATTCAGCAAGCTATTTGAAGGATGTCGGAACTTGAGGTGAGAATTAGCATACAGATGGGTACGAAGATTCACAGTTGTGCAATTTCGCTACTTCCCATAGTTCTTCACTGCCTTTCAGCTTCGCTATTTCCTTGATATTCCTTTTATCATACAAATGCAACATTTTAGCAACATTCTTCAGTGAGAAATTGAGGACACACAACACTGTAATGTAGTACAAGTCAACTCACTGTTCAGGATCTCCACCAAAAGGCGTTCTGCCAATTATCAAGTACAAGAGCGTCACGCCAGCCGACCAGACATCAACTTTACAACCCTGGTGGAAGGACCTAAGGAGAACCTATACAAAAAACATCACTTCAGTATATGCAACTTCAAGGATGAAATACTCTTCGCACAGAAGAAATCATAATCAAACCTCTGGAGCCCGGAATCCTTTAGTTCCAACACATGGACCTTCTCTTCGATGTTTTCCATGTCCTGCACTGCCAATTAGTTAGATCATCTAATATCTAAGGATGTTCCACTGACTGGCAACTAGCAATAAAGTGCAATAGACAGTTACTGGGAAAACCCACCTTTGTTGTTGAACATGCCAGAACCAGCAACAGCACTACCACCAGAACGCAGGGGCATTGGCGTCAGTATAAAGAGCTTTCGATCCACACTACCAAAAGGGGCAGCAACCCTCTTCCTTTGGGAAACAGGAGTAGGAGGCATAGTACTTTTCTTTGGACTTTGCATCGTCTCATGTAAGAAGTTCATTAGTTCTTTTCGCCCTTTGTAAGGCATTGGCTGCTTTAACCTATCTAATGATGTTTTAGTGCTTGTAGGATCCTTCGCAGATGTTACACCAGATACATCTGCAGCTTGGTTACCATACCTACTTTTATTGTCAATCTTAGGTGCACGTGCACTATCCACTGGGCTTCTACTAGATCTTTTCCTCTTCAAAGGAAGAGGTTCCTTTGAATCAGCAGCTGGTTCTTTGGCATGAACTACTGGGGCAATAGTTGATTGAGTTTGAGATGTGGTATCCTTCCCACTTGAAGTTGCATCAGATTTACCTAATCAAATAAACAAAAAAATTCATTTGCATCAGTCAGGCACAGGACACAAGAATAGATATGCAGTAATTTGAAAGTTCAAAATCAATAAGCATTTCCTAGCATTCTATTAAGTAATATAACTTCCACAGTCAGATAGTGACCATTAACGATTACAGTACATAATGTTGAAAAATTTCAGTAGCTCTGGTTCAGTCATTATGCCAAGTTACTTCCAAAAAAAAAAGTCATTATGCCAAGGAGCATAAAGTAGTATGGAACCGAACTTTTCATGCCACTTGTCACTCAGATATCTTATGTGTAGCATGTAGGTGTTCAAGCTAATGAAATTCATCACCCTATCAGGATCATCATTATGACAATGCTTTTTCAGCAAAAAGTTTGATCTGATCCAATGGATCCAGCTCTGGGACTGAACTATTGATTATTTTTGAATTCAATATTTCAATTCAATGCTCTTTTATGCCAACATGATGACAAATGTTCCAAATTTATTGTTTTTTCTAGGATTGAGTAATAGCATGGAAAATATTATGAACTGTATTCAGTGCATGGAGTCAAAAACTGGGATAATAAGGTATTCTGACAGAAAACAATGAGAAGAAATTCACTATCAAACACCAATTAATTATTCAAATTTAGGAAGTGAACTTACAGTTTTTCAAGAACTTTTGGTGGAGATCCTGCATGTGAGGTCAGGAAAACACACAATGTCAGAATTTCAGCCTCACTTAGCATCAATAGTAGACTTCAAGTAGGAAGAACAGTACGCGCACTAACATTTGCCAGGTTGAAGTCAATAAGGTACCCCTTCTTCTGTTTGCGACAGAAAAGGAAGTTTCCAGGTTTGACATCTCTATGCACTACCCCCTGGAGACAGGAATACCAGTTATCAGATACCCAGGATTAGCAGTAAGCAACAGAAATCAAAAGTTGACTAGGGTAGCATGCAGTTATACAAACCTGTTTATGTAAGCTTGCAAGAGCTCTGAAAAGACAGTGCCCATACCACTGCAGCTCAAGCAAGGTTATGTCCTTTTTCAAAACCTGGGATATAAAGAAATACTTTAAAAAAGGATGAATAGATATGGGTGCTTAATAGGACAGCTTCAGAGCTAGTAGATTAGAAAACACTAAACCTCTGGTCTGTCATGCTCAACATGTTCTAGAACAAAACAGTCTAGGTCACCACTTTTCAAAGAGCACTCATATTTAATCACACAACTTTTGCCTCTGCACAGGAAATCATGGCAATCGCATTAAGGTTACTATGGATAACAAGAACTCATAAAGTTTTAGGGAGAGGGCCAGGTAATTAGTACCCAAAACGCTGCAGCATCTTTAGTTCATTGTTAACATGATGTGAATGAGCATTTGGGTGAGGACCTGTTAGCATAAACATACATAGTGAATTTCTTCCTCACAAAAGCCTTCATAAAAAAAGGAGAAATGAATACATGAAAACTGGTGGTTTGGTGTTCATACATTTTATAGCGAATGTCTTTCCATCTTTTGTCCTCTGAGCCCTATAAACAGTCCCATAACCTCCTGAAACAATGAACATCACCTCTTGGTCAGCATTTAGAAAAGAAAAACCTAAATGATAGTTCTGAAAGAAATATACAGGATTCTTACCAGACCCTTCCTCCTCTTCTATGACAAAACCCTTGAAGGCAGGAAGTGGTTTTGGTGCTACATGACCCTGAAAAAAATGGCAGCAGAATGACAACAGATTACATAAAAAGGTCAATAAATAAAATCTTGTAAACAAGGCTGGGATAGGTACAAGATATCAGTGATGAATACAAATTACTAATCATGAAGTCATCATATGTAGACAAACTAACCTTTTGAGTCTTTGCTGTGCGGTCCTTATCTTCTTTCGGCTGTTCATTTTTCTTGCACTTCTCCTTTTGCTTCACACCCAATTTATCCTGTCCATTCTTAGATACATTCACCTCCGCCTTGTTCAAGGACTGTTCTCCATGATTTAGATATCTGATATCTCTATTTTCAGAAACAATATTCGGGTTTTTCATATTCATGCCATCTTGCCTTGTAGTTTCTTGCTCCCAATATTGCTAAAATTACCATGCTTCATCTTCAGCCCAAACTTGACCAGCCTCTTAGAGGTGATGATGGCACAGTTATTGGGAACATGTCTTTAGCACTGGTGCCAACAGGTTTTTCAGATTGCCCTTGTTCTGTCAATCTTCCTCCACTGGATGCTGAGAAATCGAAAAACATCAATGTGGAAGTTGATGGTAAAAGTAACAAGATTAGTGAATCTGAACAAGTTTCCTTACTTAACTGTAGAGTAGAGGATAGTGATGATCTACAAAAAGAGTCTGTCCTTCCCATGGCCAGTCATGATGTTTTAGTTGGAGATAGCAAAAATGGGGCTGATGAAGATCTAAATCTTGTTTGCAAAAATCCTGGCAGTCTGATTGATCATAATACGAAAACAGCTGATAGTATAGAGGCATTTGATATGATTCTCAACCAAGCAGATGCTCTACAATACAATTGCCTAAATGATGGGCATCATCAGAATGCCCCAAGTTATGTTCAGGAAAAAAACCCACTTGGTGCTAGTGCATATGCAGAAGTTTGCAAGGATAAGACAACACAAATTTTGTTCCAGCCTTCTATGGACAACAAAGCTGGATCTATAGCACCTCAAATAAACAGAAATGTTCACTCTGAAACATTACCGCAAGAAACTACAAGGCAAGATGGCATGAATATGAAAAACCCGAATATTGTTTCTGAAAATAGAGATATCAGATATCTAAATCATGGAGAACAGTCCTTGAACAAGGCGGAGGTGAATGTATCTAAGAATGGACAGGATAAATTGGGTGTGAAGCAAAAGGAGAAGTGCAAGAAAAATGAACAGCCGAAAGAAGATAAGGACCGCACAGCAAAGACTCAAAAGGTTAGTTTGTCTACATATGATGACTTCATGATTAGTAATTTGTATTCATCACTGATATCTTGTACCTATCCCAGCCTTGTTTACAAGATTTTATTTATTGACCTTTTTATGTAATCTGTTGTCATTCTGCTGCCATTTTTTTCAGGGTCATGTAGCACCAAAACCACTTCCTGCCTTCAAGGGTTTTGTCATAGAAGAGGAGGAAGGGTCTGGTAAGAATCCTGTATATTTCTTTCAGAACTATCATTTAGGTTTTTCTTTTCTAAATGCTGACCAAGAGGTGATGTTCATTGTTTCAGGAGGTTATGGGACTGTTTATAGGGCTCAGAGGACAAAAGATGGAAAGACATTCGCTATAAAATGTATGAACACCAAACCACCAGTTTTCATGTATTCATTTCTCCTTTTTTTATGAAGGCTTTTGTGAGGAAGAAATTCACTATGTATGTTTATGCTAACAGGTCCTCACCCAAATGCTCATTCACATCATGTTAACAATGAACTAAAGATGCTGCAGCGTTTTGGGTACTAATTACCTGGCCCTCTCCCTAAAACTTTATGAGTTCTTGTTATCCATAGTAACCTTAATGCGATTGCCATGATTTCCTGTGCAGAGGCAAAAGTTGTGTGATTAAATATGAGTGCTCTTTGAAAAGTGGTGACCTAGACTGTTTTGTTCTAGAACATGTTGAGCATGACAGACCAGAGGTTTAGTGTTTTCTAATCTACTAGCTCTGAAGCTGTCCTATTAAGCACCCATATCTATTCATCCTTTTTTAAAGTATTTCTTTATATCCCAGGTTTTGAAAAAGGACATAACCTTGCTTGAGCTGCAGTGGTATGGGCACTGTCTTTTCAGAGCTCTTGCAAGCTTACATAAACAGGTTTGTATAACTGCATGCTACCCTAGTCAACTTTTGATTTCTGTTGCTTACTGCTAATCCTGGGTATCTGATAACTGGTATTCCTGTCTCCAGGGGGTAGTGCATAGAGATGTCAAACCTGGAAACTTCCTTTTCTGTCGCAAACAGAAGAAGGGGTACCTTATTGACTTCAACCTGGCAAATGTTAGTGCGCGTACTGTTCTTCCTACTTGAAGTCTACTATTGATGCTAAGTGAGGCTGAAATTCTGACATTGTGTGTTTTCCTGACCTCACATGCAGGATCTCCACCAAAAGTTCTTGAAAAACTGTAAGTTCACTTCCTAAATTTGAATAATTAATTGGTGTTTGATAGTGAATTTCTTCTCATTGTTTTCTGTCAGAATACCTTATTATCCCAGTTTTTGACTCCATGCACTGAATACAGTTCATAATATTTTCCATGCTATTACTCAATCCTAGAAAAAACAATAAATTTGGAACATTTGTCATCATGTTGGCATAAAAGAGCATTGAATTGAAATATTGAATTCAAAAATAATCAATAGTTCAGTCCCAGAGCTGGATCCATTGGATCAGATCAAACTTTTTGCTGAAAAAGCATTGTCATAATGATGATCCTGATAGGGTGATGAATTTCATTAGCTTGAACACCTACATGCTACACATAAGATATCTGAGTGACAAGTGGCATGAAAAGTTCGGTTCCATACTACTTTATGCTCCTTGGCATAATGACTTTTTTTTTTGGAAGTAACTTGGCATAATGACTGAACCAGAGCTACTGAAATTTTTCAACATTATGTACTGTAATCGTTAATGGTCACTATCTGACTGTGGAAGTTATATTACTTAATAGAATGCTAGGAAATGCTTATTGATTTTGAACTTTCAAATTACTGCATATCTATTCTTGTGTCCTGTGCCTGACTGATGCAAATGAATTTTTTTGTTTATTTGATTAGGTAAATCTGATGCAACTTCAAGTGGGAAGGATACCACATCTCAAACTCAATCAACTATTGCCCCAGTAGTTCATGCCAAAGAACCAGCTGCTGATTCAAAGGAACCTCTTCCTTTGAAGAGGAAAAGATCTAGTAGAAGCCCAGTGGATAGTGCACGTGCACCTAAGATTGACAATAAAAGTAGGTATGGTAACCAAGCTGCAGATGTATCTGGTGTAACATCTGCGAAGGATCCTACAAGCACTAAAACATCATTAGATAGGTTAAAGCAGCCAATGCCTTACAAAGGGCGAAAAGAACTAATGAACTTCTTACATGAGACGATGCAAAGTCCAAAGAAAAGTACTATGCCTCCTACTCCTGTTTCCCAAAGGAAGAGGGTTGCTGCCCCTTTTGGTAGTGTGGATCGAAAGCTCTTTATACTGACGCCAATGCCCCTGCGTTCTGGTGGTAGTGCTGTTGCTGGTTCTGGCATGTTCAACAACAAAGGTGGGTTTTCCCAGTAACTGTCTATTGCACTTTATTGCTAGTTGCCAGTCAGTGGAACATCCTTAGATATTAGATGATCTAACTAATTGGCAGTGCAGGACATGGAAAACATCGAAGAGAAGGTCCATGTGTTGGAACTAAAGGATTCCGGGCTCCAGAGGTTTGATTATGATTTCTTCTGTGCGAAGAGTATTTCATCCTTGAAGTTGCATATACTGAAGTGATGTTTTTTGTATAGGTTCTCCTTAGGTCCTTCCACCAGGGTTGTAAAGTTGATGTCTGGTCGGCTGGCGTGACGCTCTTGTACTTGATAATTGGCAGAACGCCTTTTGGTGGAGATCCTGAACAGTGAGTTGACTTGTACTACATTACAGTGTTGTGTGTCCTCAATTTCTCACTGAAGAATGTTGCTAAAATGTTGCATTTGTATGATAAAAGGAATATCAAGGAAATAGCGAAGCTGAAAGGCAGTGAAGAACTATGGGAAGTAGCGAAATTGCACAACTGTGAATCTTCGTACCCATCTGTATGCTAATTCTCCACCCTCAAGTTCCGACATCCTTCAAATAGCTTGCTGAATGATTCCTAAAACATTCCTCTTCGTTTTCAGGATCTCTTTGACGTCAAATTTCCGTTGTGCTCGGTGGATCTAAGGGACTGGTGTGCAGCCAACACACGCAGGCCAGATTTACTCGACATTATACCTGACTCCTTTTTTAATCTTGTGGACAAATGTTTGGCCGTCAACCCCAGGTGCAGGCTCTCATCAGAGGACGCGCTCAGGCATGAGTTCTTTGCTCCATGCCACGATGACTTCAGGAAGCTCAGGATGCTGAGGAGATCAGCTGGTTCTGATGGTGCATGTTCATCGTCTCACCAGAACAGAGCACTTCCAGCAAAACAATCATAGGTCGTTCCACCGTACATACCTATAATAACACCAGTAAGCTGATTGTGATCATCTAGCTAATACTCTCTCCATCCCAAATTATAAGTCATTCCAAGAATCTTGGAGAGTCAAACCATCTTAAGTTTGACTAAATTTATATGATAAGATAATAACATTTATGATTTCAACTAAGTATCATTAGATTTTTTATTAATTATATTTTCATGGTATATCTATTTGATGTCATAAATCTTTGTAATTCTCTCTATAATTTTGGTTAAACTTGAGATGTTTTGACTCTCCGAAATTCTTAGAATAACTTATACTGAAGACGTACTAATCCGTTGTGTTGCCAGTGTTGTACTGTTGTAATATATACACTAATATTTGAGTTGGGCGTGCACCGTGCACGGCGAGCGTGCGATTTGCACCTTTTTTTTAGCACTATTTTTTTGGGATGGAAGCAAGTTTTGTTCTTGGCTCCTCAACCTGCCTGAGCGCCGGTTTATCAAAGTTATGATATGATGGCTTCATCCTCGCATGTTACGAACTGAGAACTTTTGCAAACAAAATTAGATAACATGTACGTAATACTTTAGAATACGGTGATTGAACGAAAGGTTCCTGGGTTTGAAAACTTTTTGACGTTGCTGAACTCGTCCAGACTGCACCGGTGCCTGGTGGTATTTGCCTGTCTTTCACCGGGGGAGTGGACATGTGGCTTTGTTTTGTTCGGGCACAGCATCTCTTGGATAGGGATAAGAGAAGATCGACGCGGATTGCCAAGGCGTTGCGGCCCTCCGGGACACGTAAAGGACGAAACAGGTAATTGCTGCGAAATGGTCTCCTAGAAAATAGTATGAAGTACGATGTTGACCGATGAAAACTGGACGGAACACGTCGACCTCGTCAAGTCGTCATGCACATAAGTATACGCCTGATATGGTGAAAGCAGTGCAATCATGAAAACTTTATGAAGTAAAACAACGGGTTGAGGAGCCAAGAACAAAACTTGCTTCCATCCCAAAAAAATAGTGCTAAAAAAAAGGTGCAAATCGCACGCTCGCCGTGCACGGTGCACGCCCAACTCAAATATTAGTGTATATATTACAACAGTACAACACTGGCAACACAACGGATTAGTACGTCTTCAGTATAAGTTATTCTAAGAATTTCGGAGAGTCAAAACATCTCAAGTTTAACCAAAATTATAGAGAGAATTACAAAGATTTATGACATCAAATAGATATACCATGAAAATATAATTAATAAAAAATCTAATGATACTTAGTTGAAATCATAAATGTTATTATCTTATCATATAAATTTAGTCAAACTTAAGATGGTTTGACTCTCCAAGATTCTTGGAATGACTTATAATTTGGGATGGAGAGAGTATTAGCTAGATGATCACAATCAGCTTACTGGTGTTATTATAGGTATGTACGGTGGAACGACCTATGATTGTTTTGCTGGAAGTGCTCTGTTCTGGTGAGACGATGAACATGCACCATCAGAACCAGCTGATCTCCTCAGCATCCTGAGCTTCCTGAAGTCATCGTGGCATGGAGCAAAGAACTCATGCCTGAGCGCGTCCTCTGATGAGAGCCTGCACCTGGGGTTGACGGCCAAACATTTGTCCACAAGATTAAAAAAGGAGTCAGGTATAATGTCGAGTAAATCTGGCCTGCGTGTGTTGGCTGCACACCAGTCCCTTAGATCCACCGAGCACAACGGAAATTTGACGTCAAAGAGATCCTGAAAACGAAGAGGAATGTTTTAGGAATCATTCAGCAAGCTATTTGAAGGATGTCGGAACTTGAGGTGAGAATTAGCATACAGATGGGTACGAAGATTCACAGTTGTGCAATTTCGCTACTTCCCATAGTTCTTCACTGCCTTTCAGCTTCGCTATTTCCTTGATATTCCTTTTATCATACAAATGCAACATTTTAGCAACATTCTTCAGTGAGAAATTGAGGACACACAACACTGTAATGTAGTACAAGTCAACTCACTGTTCAGGATCTCCACCAAAAGGCGTTCTGCCAATTATCAAGTACAAGAGCGTCACGCCAGCCGACCAGACATCAACTTTACAACCCTGGTGGAAGGACCTAAGGAGAACCTATACAAAAAACATCACTTCAGTATATGCAACTTCAAGGATGAAATACTCTTCGCACAGAAGAAATCATAATCAAACCTCTGGAGCCCGGAATCCTTTAGTTCCAACACATGGACCTTCTCTTCGATGTTTTCCATGTCCTGCACTGCCAATTAGTTAGATCATCTAATATCTAAGGATGTTCCACTGACTGGCAACTAGCAATAAAGTGCAATAGACAGTTACTGGGAAAACCCACCTTTGTTGTTGAACATGCCAGAACCAGCAACAGCACTACCACCAGAACGCAGGGGCATTGGCGTCAGTATAAAGAGCTTTCGATCCACACTACCAAAAGGGGCAGCAACCCTCTTCCTTTGGGAAACAGGAGTAGGAGGCATAGTACTTTTCTTTGGACTTTGCATCGTCTCATGTAAGAAGTTCATTAGTTCTTTTCGCCCTTTGTAAGGCATTGGCTGCTTTAACCTATCTAATGATGTTTTAGTGCTTGTAGGATCCTTCGCAGATGTTACACCAGATACATCTGCAGCTTGGTTACCATACCTACTTTTATTGTCAATCTTAGGTGCACGTGCACTATCCACTGGGCTTCTACTAGATCTTTTCCTCTTCAAAGGAAGAGGTTCCTTTGAATCAGCAGCTGGTTCTTTGGCATGAACTACTGGGGCAATAGTTGATTGAGTTTGAGATGTGGTATCCTTCCCACTTGAAGTTGCATCAGATTTACCTAATCAAATAAACAAAAAAATTCATTTGCATCAGTCAGGCACAGGACACAAGAATAGATATGCAGTAATTTGAAAGTTCAAAATCAATAAGCATTTCCTAGCATTCTATTAAGTAATATAACTTCCACAGTCAGATAGTGACCATTAACGATTACAGTACATAATGTTGAAAAATTTCAGTAGCTCTGGTTCAGTCATTATGCCAAGTTACTTCCAAAAAAAAAGTCATTATGCCAAGGAGCATAAAGTAGTATGGAACCGAACTTTTCATGCCACTTGTCACTCAGATATCTTATGTGTAGCATGTAGGTGTTCAAGCTAATGAAATTCATCACCCTATCAGGATCATCATTATGACAATGCTTTTTCAGCAAAAAGTTTGATCTGATCCAATGGATCCAGCTCTGGGACTGAACTATTGATTATTTTTGAATTCAATATTTCAATTCAATGCTCTTTTATGCCAACATGATGACAAATGTTCCAAATTTATTGTTTTTTCTAGGATTGAGTAATAGCATGGAAAATATTATGAACTGTATTCAGTGCATGGAGTCAAAAACTGGGATAATAAGGTATTCTGACAGAAAACAATGAGAAGAAATTCACTATCAAACACCAATTAATTATTCAAATTTAGGAAGTGAACTTACAGTTTTTCAAGAACTTTTGGTGGAGATCCTGCATGTGAGGTCAGGAAAACACACAATGTCAGAATTTCAGCCTCACTTAGCATCAATAGTAGACTTCAAGTAGGAAGAACAGTACGCGCACTAACATTTGCCAGGTTGAAGTCAATAAGGTACCCCTTCTTCTGTTTGCGACAGAAAAGGAAGTTTCCAGGTTTGACATCTCTATGCACTACCCCCTGGAGACAGGAATACCAGTTATCAGATACCCAGGATTAGCAGTAAGCAACAGAAATCAAAAGTTGACTAGGGTAGCATGCAGTTATACAAACCTGTTTATGTAAGCTTGCAAGAGCTCTGAAAAGACAGTGCCCATACCACTGCAGCTCAAGCAAGGTTATGTCCTTTTTCAAAACCTGGGATATAAAGAAATACTTTAAAAAAGGATGAATAGATATGGGTGCTTAATAGGACAGCTTCAGAGCTAGTAGATTAGAAAACACTAAACCTCTGGTCTGTCATGCTCAACATGTTCTAGAACAAAACAGTCTAGGTCACCACTTTTCAAAGAGCACTCATATTTAATCACACAACTTTTGCCTCTGCACAGGAAATCATGGCAATCGCATTAAGGTTACTATGGATAACAAGAACTCATAAAGTTTTAGGGAGAGGGCCAGGTAATTAGTACCCAAAACGCTGCAGCATCTTTAGTTCATTGTTAACATGATGTGAATGAGCATTTGGGTGAGGACCTGTTAGCATAAACATACATAGTGAATTTCTTCCTCACAAAAGCCTTCATAAAAAAAGGAGAAATGAATACATGAAAACTGGTGGTTTGGTGTTCATACATTTTATAGCGAATGTCTTTCCATCTTTTGTCCTCTGAGCCCTATAAACAGTCCCATAACCTCCTGAAACAATGAACATCACCTCTTGGTCAGCATTTAGAAAAGAAAAACCTAAATGATAGTTCTGAAAGAAATATACAGGATTCTTACCAGACCCTTCCTCCTCTTCTATGACAAAACCCTTGAAGGCAGGAAGTGGTTTTGGTGCTACATGACCCTGAAAAAAATGGCAGCAGAATGACAACAGATTACATAAAAAGGTCAATAAATAAAATCTTGTAAACAAGGCTGGGATAGGTACAAGATATCAGTGATGAATACAAATTACTAATCATGAAGTCATCATATGTAGACAAACTAACCTTTTGAGTCTTTGCTGTGCGGTCCTTATCTTCTTTCGGCTGTTCATTTTTCTTGCACTTCTCCTTTTGCTTCACACCCAATTTATCCTGTCCATTCTTAGATACATTCACCTCCGCCTTGTTCAAGGACTGTTCTCCATGATTTAGATATCTGATATCTCTATTTTCAGAAACAATATTCGGGTTTTTCATATTCATGCCATCTTGCCTTGTAGTTTCTTGCGGTAATGTTTCAGAGTGAACATTTCTGTTTATTTGAGGTGCTATAGATCCAGCTTTGTTGTCCATAGAAGGCTGGAACAAAATTTGTGTTGTCTTATCCTTGCAAACTTCTGCATATGCACTAGCACCAAGTGGGTTTTTTTCCTGAACATAACTTGGGGCATTCTGATGATGCCCATCATTTAGGCAATTGTATTGTAGAGCATCTGCTTGGTTGAGAATCATATCAAATGCCTCTATACTATCAGCTGTTTTCGTATTATGATCAATCAGACTGCCAGGATTTTTGCAAACAAGATTTAGATCTTCATCAGCCCCATTTTTGCTATCTCCAACTAAAACATCATGACTGGCCATGGGAAGGACAGACTCTTTTTGTAGATCATCACTATCCTCTACTCTACAGTTAAGTAAGGAAACTTGTTCAGATTCACTAATCTTGTTACTTTTACCATCAACTTCCACATTGATGTTTTTCGATTTCTCAGCATCCAGTGGAGGAAGATTGACAGAACAAGGGCAATCTGAAAAACCTGTTGGCACCAGTGCTAAAGACATGTTCCCAATAACTGTGCCATCATCACCTCTAAGAGGCTGGTCAAGTTTGGGCTGAAGATGAAGCATGGTAATTTTAGCAATATTGGGAGCAAGAGTAACCACAGTTGAGAACCCCAAGGAAGGTTCACCGAGAAATGTGCCGAGAGTGGGAAGCCTATCCTGCAACTTTTGCATAACCTCCAAATGTACCTGAGTCAGATATGACAAAGCATGTTGGATGTGAACAAACCAATATGGATGTGAAAATACTGCACAGAAATTTTATCATCATTATCCTTGTTAAAATGTGTGTCCCAATTAGTATTTAAGCATTACAATTATGAATTTGAACTCAACTAGTGTTAACCAAAACCAAGAAAGAAAATGATGCCTTGAAGATTGAGAGGCCAAAAATTCACTTCAAGCTATCTCCCATGTCATTTACTCTACTGATGGACCACACCACTCCGAAATTGTGACGGCCCACTGATGAAAACCAGTAAGCACTATGGAACAGAGAGCCAAATATCTCTAATATTTTGTGCAGATGGCCTATAAAAGGAAACAAAATGAAAGGATTTCAAATGCCCAATCAAACTAACTACAAGCAAATGAAAGCAGATAGGGCTAGATTGGCAATTTGTTGGGGATTTGGATCTTCGAGATCTTTGATTTAGGACATGCTGCAATGAAATAACAAGCATACAACTGGGAAGAGACATCGTACCTCTCCAGTAGCAACCGTAGTACAGGTCTGTGCAACCAGCTGACACGACCGATGCTCCGTTTGTTCCACCAAATCTGCAGAAATGTTCCCGAAATGAGCTCAGAAACAACGGATAGCCCTCGAGAACCAGCATACATACAGCACGGAAAAGTGAATCTCCTCTCTAAGAAATTAAACTACCTGCGTCCGGTGCCAGTAGTCGGCGCCTCTTCGCGCTGAAGCACCTTGCATCCGACCCTTGCCGCTTACGCTCATACCTAATCGACACCTTCCCCAACCACCGTCTCACCTCCGGAGGCCTCAGGCTCACCTTAGGCCCCGGGATACCCCACCCCATGAACCTCAGAAACGGCAGGACGGCTGTCTCGGAGGGCGTCACGACGCCGTCGTCAGAGATCCATAGTGGCGACCTAGGTAAGCAACACATCTGCTCGACGACGCGCGTCGAGATGGAGGGCGCTGCGGCGGCGGCGAGTTCCGAGGGGGCGGCGGGGCGGCCGAGGCGGATGAGCACGGTGAGGAGGTGCCAGGCCAGCTCCACCTCCGCCGAGGAACCCCCGCCGGAGTCCATCGTAGAGGGCGAGGCGCGTGGATCTGATTGGCTAGGCATGGAATGGAGGCGGAAGCCGGCGAAGTTTGGCTTGGAGCTGTGTTCTTCTCTCGCTTGCTTCTTCTGTTCCACAAGAGGGAATATGCTTTTGCGATTTGGTCCTCAGAGTTATTGAGTTTTGTGGATCGGAGGGCAACGGGAGGCGGGAAAATTTGTGCGCGAGTGGAGTTTTGGGAGCGGCGGATGCCAGTGCAGTGCGAACGCGTGCCGTTTCCCGCCCGAGCTTTCCATCTCGGGCTCCTAATTGCTACGGTCCCACACAGCTAGTGCACACACAACTGCAGCGGAACGCTATCGAGGCGCTTACGCATGGGACCCACAGGACTCTGAATGAGGCGCTTACGCATGGGACCCACACGAGTCTGATTGGTAAAATGTGTCTGTTATCTTAGCCAACCCTTGAAATTGCAAGCTTGCAGTTGCAGTCCCCCACGTATATTCCAGAGTAGCATACATACTCCACTTACAAGATTAGTACAATTGTGCACAAGTAATGAAAGGCGATAAGAGCACCGTGTCGTCCTTCGTACATTCAGACTTCAGAACAATGAGTTCTGCATCAATTGGAGGAGCAAACGTTACACAGCTAATGGATATCATTACTGACAACTGTACTGAACAATGAGAGTTGATCTGCATATTCTCAAAGAGGCCGCCCTGTTCGGCTGGTGGTTTTTCGATTGATTCCAGCTGTTTCAATAGTGTTTCTGTGAGAAAGAATAAGCTGAAGTACGGCTGGTGATCTGTTCTAATGAAATCAACTACTGCAAGCTACTGAATAAACGATCAAAATTTTGCTAAAATGCAGATAGGCGATGCCCACTGCTATCTGGTTGTTTTCCGACTTCTGCGGCGGCATTCAAAGCAGTCCGAGCATGGATAGTAGGCCTTCACTCCAGTTTTATGACCTACTTGTAATTTGGTTGGTGAAACCTTAAGCTCCTCTATGAGAATCTGACGCAGATTTTCATTTTCCTCCCGCAGTTCCTCAATAACCTTTTGGTGCTTCAGTACCTAGAAATGCAAGAAATACAGAACGA
>JAHUYU010000687.1:0-19097 GCA_030439765.1 Tripidium arundinaceum | reverse complement strand
ATTTAAATCATTACACACTGAACCATTCGTCACTGTCAAGCTTGACAGTGATGAATGGTTCAGTGTTGTAATATTAATGTATTTTTAGAATTTGTTGCTAGCAACACACACTAAGAGAAAGCTATAGCCCTTTTGATTAAAAAACAGCTATCTTATTTTCGGTCTTGCTATTTTGTGAATATCCTTTTCTTTTACCTCACAAAAAACTTTTTATTTAGTGAATTTGTTCTGGTCCTTGGTTACCTTTGATATTGTGATACCGCAGATGCCCTAAGCTATATAGCGGTCTCATTGCATCTAGAATCCATTGTTTTCTATTTTGATACATATAAATAAATGTGGTGTTTTCTATCTTGTGCTTGTTTCAAAGTTCTACTGTACACATATTACAAGTTGATAGTACAAATCTTGAATTTCCATCAGTAGTTGTAGATTTGTCTACCATGTTGGCAGACAATTTTATTCATTGCAAACTTGAGATCAAAAGAAGAAAATCTATGATGCTTTCTATATTCGCTGAAATATTGTGTTTCCCGTGCTTACTCACACTTAGATTTCAAGCTCCCTCTTCATGACGTTGTTTAACTGCATATTGTCGGTTTATTGTACAGAGTATTGCTTTATCTGGTTGACCTGCTATTTTAATACTGCCTCTTCTGAGCTGATAACATTTTGGGTTTAGATAAGCTATCCTTGCGTCTCCCTTCCAGTAATTTGATAACATGGTACTACGCTCTGTTTTGCAGAGAAACAAGAAGCAGTGAGGAAGCTGATGGAGACCTCAGGTATCTCTGAATCTCTTCTCTAGATCTCTGAATGTCTTCCCTCTTAATGTTACAGCTGTCAGTGTTGTCATTGATATCCTTGCGATGTAGCTGTGTGAGGTCAGCTTCCAGTTCTCTAAACTTTTCTTGTATACAGAATAATGTATGATAGCAATTGGGATAGCTACCTTTTTGTATGATCTACTTAACATTCTATAGTATCTTTTTTTGTTTGCATGGACTGGTATGGTTCAGATGAGTCTACCGTACATTTGCAAAATTGCAGGGTTGTCTCATATGCTTGATGATAATCTGTAAAAAAATGTTTCTCATATACCTGAATGAAGCCTGTGGTTGTTACTACTTGATTGATGTCACATTAAGTACAAGTAGAGTATGATTTCTTATGTCACTGCATTTTCTTTCTGAGAAAAAAATAAGCAATGGACCTTGGAGTAGTTAAACGATTAAATGATATTCTGAAGAAGCTTCCTCTTCCACACTGGGGTATCTTCTGCTTGCGAGCTAAATGCAATTTCGTCTGATGCATGTTAGCATAATTGAAATGAGATTATTTGTCTTAGCATGACATCCAAGATTACATGTTTTATGTTCTATTGATCTTTGTAAGCTAGAAGAAGTTGATAAGAAAATTAATTGTCTATCAAAGTATGCAAAGAAAAAGTAGTCATATCAGAGGTGTGCTTAGTATTTTGGATTGTTGTGTACATATATGACCGCACAATTTTATAGTACAAATATATGACTGCATCACTGTAGAGTCTTTGTGACACACATATGACTGCACCAATTTTAAGGGTGCATATATTAGTGCACGATTTTTATGACCGGAGTGAATGAATAGCTGCACATCAATCAAATAAGCTGATCAAACTGCTGGTTACTGTTGGTCAATTAGCCAGTCTACTGTTCAGATTCAGAGCTAGCCATTGATGGACAAGACATTATGATAAGGCCGCTTTTCCTTATTTCTTTTCATTGCCATACTGCATTTTTAGATTGAAACAGCCACTTTGAAATTAAATCAGTTTTCCCTACGTTGGAACAGAAAAAATGGGCTGACCAAATTCCATCCTCTAAAAAGGAAGCAGCCTGCAACAGAAACGAAAGACATTGGTGACCAACTTAGTATATTAGTATTCTAAAGTTCCTATGCACAGTAGGGTCCCAGCTTTCCTGTATTAGATGACTCAAATTTTCCTTCTCAGTTAGCCTACCTTCCGTTATGATTCAGGGTTTTACCCTGGCTGTGAGTCAACCCAATTAGAACATTGCTTTGATGTTGCCACAATTCTCACTGCTAATCCTTGGTTGATTGCTTACTTGCCTGATGAGGCTTGATTTACAAAAAAAAGTCTTATTGATGTAGTAATTTCATAGAGTCAGGTCGATATGTGTTCAGAGCAGTTTCGCTTATGTTACTGACTGAATGTTCCTCTACATTGTTATGGTTCCATAGCCTAATCCTATCTGTGCTGATTTTTAAGCCCAACAAATACATGTGCAACTTATGTTTTCCCTTTCTTGCTGCTACTCAGTACCAACTTTTTGGTCTTTCCACTTATCTTCCCAACATATACCCCTAACTCATTAGGTGGTTAGTTGAAATTTAGATATGTATCCACTTTTTCGTCGACTTTCCTGACCATGTGATTGTTGCTTGTTGCACTAGGCGACTCCGATCAGCACAGATAGGATTAGGCTATGGAACCATAACAATGTAGAGGAACATTCAGTCAGTAACATAAGCGAAACTGCTCTGAACACATATCGACCTGACTCTATGAAATTACTACATCAATAAGACTTTTTTTTGTAAATCAAGCCTCATCAGGCAAGTAAGCAATCAACCAAGGATTAGCAGTGAGAATTGTGGCAACATCAAAGCAATGTTCTAATTGGGTTGACTCACAGCCAGGGTAAAACCCTGAATCATAACGGAAGGTAGGCTAACTGAGAAGGAAAATTTGAGTCATCTAATACAGGAAAGCTGGGACCCTACTGTGCATAGGAACTTTAGAATACTAATATACTAAGTTGGTCACCAATGTCTTTCGTTTCTGTTGCAGGCTGCTTCCTTTTTAGAGGATGGAATTTGGTCAGCCCATTTTTTCTGTTCCAACGTAGGGAAAACTGATTTAATTTCAAAGTGGCTGTTTCAATCTAAAAATGCAGTATGGCAATGAAAAGAAATAAGGAAAAGCGGCCTTATCATAATGTCTTGTCCATCAATGGCTAGCTCTGAATCTGAACAGTAGACTGGCTAATTGACCAACAGTAACCAGCAGTTTGATCAGCTTATTTGATTGATGTGCAGCTATTCATTCACTCCGGTCATAAAAATCGTGCACTAATATATGCACCCTTAAAATTGGTGCAGTCATATGTGTGTCACAAAGACTCTACAGTGATGCAGTCATATATTTGTACTATAAAATTGTGCGGTCATATATGTACACAACAATCCAAAATACTAAGCACACCTCTGATATGACTACTTTTTCTTTGCATACTTTGATAGACAATTAATTTTCTTATCAACTTCTTCTAGCTTACAAAGATCAATAGAACATAAAACATGTAATCTTGGATGTCATGCTAAGACAAATAATCTCATTTCAATTATGCTAACATGCATCAGACGAAATTGCATTTAGCTCGCAAGCAGAAGATACCCCAGTGTGGAAGAGGAAGCTTCTTCAGAATATCATTTAATCGTTTAACTACTCCAAGGTCCATTGCTTATTTTTTTCTCAGAAAGAAAATGCAGTGACATAAGAAATCATACTCTACTTGTACTTAATGTGACATCAATCAAGTAGTAACAACCACAGGCTTCATTCAGGTATATGAGAAACATTTTTTTACAGATTATCATCAAGCATATGAGACAACCCTGCAATTTTGCAAATGTACGGTAGACTCATCTGAACCATACCAGTCCATGCAAACAAAAAAAAGATACTATAGAATGTTAAGTAGATCATACAAAAAGGTAGCTATCCCAATTGCTATCATACATTATTCTGTATACAAGAAAAGTTTAGAGAACTGGAAGCTGACCTCACACAGCTACATCGCAAGGATATCAATGACAACACTGACAGCTGTAACATTAAGAGGGAAGACATTCAGAGATCTAGAGAAGAGATTCAGAGATACCTGAGGTCTCCATCAGCTTCCTCACTGCTTCTTGTTTCTCTGCAAAACAGAGCGTAGTACCATGTTATCAAATTACTGGAAGGGAGACGCAAGGATAGCTTATCTAAACCCAAAATGTTATCAGCTCAGAAGAGGCAGTATTAAAATAGCAGGTCAACCAGATAAAGCAATACTCTGTACAATAAACCGACAATATGCAGTTAAACAACGTCATGAAGAGGGAGCTTGAAATCTAAGTGTGAGTAAGCACGGGAAACACAATATTTCAGCGAATATAGAAAGCATCATAGATTTTCTTCTTTTGATCTCAAGTTTGCAATGAATAAAATTGTCTGCCAACATGGTAGACAAATCTACAACTACTGATGGAAATTCAAGATTTGTACTATCAACTTGTAATATGTGTACAGTAGAACTTTGAAACAAGCACAAGATAGAAAACACCACATTTATTTATATGTATCAAAATAGAAAACAATGGATTCTAGATGCAATGAGACCGCTATATAGCTTAGGGCATCTGCGGTATCACAATATCAAAGGTAACCAAGGACCAGAACAAATTCACTAAATAAAAAGTTTTTTGTGAGGTAAAGAAAAGGATATTCACAAAATAGCAAGACCGAAAATAAGATAGCTGTTTTTTAATCAAAAGGGCTATAGCTTTCTCTTAGTGTGTGTTGCTAGCAACAAATTCTAAAAATACATTAATATTACAACACTGAACCATTCATCACTGTCAAGCTTATAGAGTGAAAAACAACAGGGCGTGCATACATTAATATTACAACACTGAACCATTCGTCACTGTCAAGCTTGTAGAGTGAAAAACAACAGGGCGTGCAATTAATCCCAGAGCAAGATCGAAACCAAATATGGGAAAAAGGAAAAGGGTATGCAATAGCAGACAACAATACAATTGGCTGAAAGTAAAGTCACTTCTAGAAGAGCATAGCTGCCCATAAAAGCAACGTTCACAGCAGCAATTGACATTGTGCATTTGTGTAACAGCACAATATCCATATTTTCACTTTCAACAAGGAGAACTATAATTAGCATACCTTTAGCCTCATCATACACCTGCAAGCAGAACTGTACATAGCATAAATAGCAAATCAGCAATAGGATAATAGTCATGTCCTGTTCTAAGTGATCAGGCATGCTGATTTCAATAGTGAGAGGTATGTAAAAATAATATGGAAATCAGCGTATCCACCTTGTAAGCTACTCTCTCCATTCCAAATTGTAAGACGTTTTGGCTTTTTAGATACATAGATAGTAGATACATGACAAATGTAATGTATGTAGAAAAGACAAAATGTCTGCATGTTTGTAACTCAAATATCAATTAAGCTAAAGTGAAATCATTAACATGACGCTGACCACATCACAAGCAGCCCAGTTTGCAATGCAGTGCTTTATAACAGGAACAACTTTTCCTTTAGTGATAAAGAATTGACCTTCTAAAAAAATAGTGATAAAGAACTCGATAAACAAGCTGTGAATTTTGGCAGGGCATTCTTCCAATTTGGGATAGCCTTCATAACTTTTGCATCTACAGACGCATTTTCCGGAGCCTGCTCAGCCAGTTAAGTGGTGGATGAGGAGCAGATGATACACACACACACATAGATAAATAAATAGATAAATGTGTGTGTGGTTTTAGTTTCCCTCTCACAGAGAGAACTACTCCAATATTTTAGATCAGAGGGGGTAATATGTCCGCCAACGAGCTGAGCTCAAGCCAGCCCGTCTGCCACGGATCACATGATCCACCACAGCAGTCAAGCAGGCTTCGACGGGAAGCGCATTAAGATCTCCGTTCTCTGTGCAAACAATGCTAATCATCAGGCCGATGGATTAGAATATCCTCCATGAAAAATAAATCAATCATCTAGATGTAGTAAAAACCAAAATCTAACAGGATTGAACTCGAATCCCCCAAAACTAAAGAGGAAAAGGGACAGAGGTGGGAAGAGGACGAGGTGAGGGAGAGGAATGGAGCCTCACCAGCAAGTATCGAGAGTGGAGGAGCGGAAAAGATGAGCGAGAGAGGACGAACAGGGAGAGCAGCGACGGTGGGTACCGGAGATGGTGCGAAAGCGGTAACCCTAGCGCTCCCGCGCGTGTCGCTGTCCACGACCGAGGCGGACGGACGAGCCGAGAAGGCGACTGATCCGGCCAACCAGGCGATAGATCCGAACACCCTGCAGACGAATCCGGCCGAGGACGGCGATTCACCATAGCGACATCCATCCGCGCCGCTGCGACGACGCCTAGAGCGACATCCATCCGCGCCGCTGCGACGACGCGCAGGGGAGTGGGCGCTCGTCCTGCACCCGCGCCCAATGCCGGGGCCTGCCCGCGCGGTTGCGCCGCGCTCGCATCGCACCTGCGGCCACCGGCGGCCGCCGGGTCCCGCCTATGCTGGTGCGGCGTCGCGTCGAGGGCGCCCTCGGCTCGCACTGGAGGTAAAACGAAACGGCGCGAGCGTGGAAACTACCAGGGACGGTAAAGAGGACCAGCAGGGAAGAACAAGGTCGGGCCCTGGAACCTTCCGGAGCAGACGCAGCACCGCAGCCGTGCAGCCGCCCAGAGGTCACAGACGACGGAGCAGCCCTGAGCCCCCAAGGACGCAGTCGACGGGCCCCTTTGAGAGAGCATAGTGGCCAAGGCCGAGATTGGCGGGGGCTCCTTCCCGTGCAAGCCCGCGGAGGAGCGTAGCCGGCGAATGGAGGCCAGCGCAGGCGGAGGCAGACGGCGGAGTGGCAGGGCGACGAAATCGACGGAGTTAGGGTTTGGCTGGCTGCAACAGTGAGGTCTACAACGGCAGGGCAGGCCCCCCCGCCGTGGCAGGGCGGCCCGTACTGAGCCGGATCCGCCGTGTGGAGACGCCGCCGGGCAGGCGCAGGCCGGTGGCGGCGGCGGTGGTCGCGGCCGTCGCCGCGGCGCGATCGGGACGGAGAGGGAGAGTGGGAGGGAGCGAACGAGAGCGAGAGGGAGCGGCGAAGAGAGAGGAAGAAAGGGGGAGAAGCCGGGAAGGGGAACCGAAAGCCGCTTTATATATCCGGTGGGCTGGCTCCGGAGGAGAAGCCGGACGGCACGGAGCAAGGAGAAGCCGTTCCTTCCAGGATCCGGCGGGAACAATCCCAGGCATCGGCGGGGGAGATCGGACGGGCAGGGCAATTCCGGGCGACGTGGACAGCGCTCCTGTCCGAGAATCCAGTGCAGTTTGTAGGAGTAAATGTCCCAACCGATCCGGCTTTCTAGGACCTGCGAACGGCGACTGTAGCTGTATCTGTAGCCGGAGGCGCGCCACACCACCCAGCATCAGTTTGAGTTTATTATACGATGATGAAACCTTCTGTTCACCAGTAAAACCGGCGGAACAGCCATGTGAACCCAACCGCGCGCCGGCGTCGCTGGCTGACCGGCCCCCGGCTGGAAACAGGACGCGTTGCGCGCCTTCCAGGGACCAACTCGGTCTGAAGGCGAATTAAAAAAAAACTCGGTCTGATGGTTGATTAATTAATGGCTGCGTGAGACGTGGAGCGGTGGCAATTTGCAGGGGAGGGAGGGATCGGCTACGACGCGCCTTTCGTGCTCCAGCTCCAGGAGTCCAGGACCCCGCTTGCGTCGCGTGTGCCGCTCCCTCCGTGGCCGCGTCTGCTGCTCGCCGTGGAGCGACGCAATCTCTCATTGTCGGGGAACAGATGCGGTTGACCCGTGTGCCGTGCAGCCGCTACACTTGGCCCATGAGGCGTGTACGTACCGGTGACCGGTGACTGAGAACAGTACTGGATTGCCGACAGGTAAAGAATAACGAAACAACTTACCGTCGGCCTCTGTTGGCCTGTTTTTGTGCAACTTCTAGTTCCACCTCCGATCTGTCACTGTTGGTAGCTGTGATTCACTTTACAGTAGCTCATCAGCCTTTCTGGACTGCCCAATACCCTTTTTCCACCTGATATAGTGTCATAGTGAAATGCTCCCGGCCACTACCTCACCGTACATTCTATTTCCTTCACATCTGAGATAAAAGGCCAATACTGCATAGGAAAAAGTCCATCTCACCTCCTCAACTACCTATTGACCTTGTTCGATTTTTCTCCTCGAATTACGAAACTAGATATTCTATACCCCGAATTGTCTAATACTGGATAACTGGCGCCAAATCAGCCGTTATATGTGGCGTCATGGCTGTGGTCGGCTAGTTGCGGCTTATTTTAAGTGCAGCCGAACATAGCCCATGTCAGCCCCGAAAGAGATACATCGGATTGTGTCAATAGTTCAAGGAAACCAAATAAACTTTACCAATTAAATAATTATTCAATATTTTTTAGAAAAGTTAAGCAATTAAAAAATTCAAAAATCTGGTTTGATCTTAGAAAGTCTTTAGAAAATCAATTTTACATCAAAAATATGAAATATACAGTTTTCCTAAATCATGCTCTATCCGCTGGCACCTAGCTTGGAGTTATTTGAGTTTTCTATGGTATCCTTTTCTTTGTTTATTTGCTAGTGACTTGGTTTATTATAATTAGTCAACATTGACAACCATTGAAGGCCAAGTGACTTCAATGAAAATCCAAATAATGTGTAAGGACCTAGGATGCCGCCTAGAAGGGGGGTGGTGAATAGACGTTTCTGAAAATTAACACTTTAAAATGCGAAAACGATTAGAGTGAGAGCTTCCAATCGCTTGGAAGCTCCAAATCAGAGAATTAAACCCCTCACGAGTAAACCACACATTATATAATTGATACTAAATAAATCTGGAAGCTAAGAACCTGCACCACAAAAGATTAGAGCATGATTTAGGAAAACTGTATATTTCATATTTTTGATGTAAAATTGATTTTCTAAAGACTTTCTAAGATCAAACCAGATTTTTGAATTTTTTAATTGCTTAACTTTTCTAAAAAATATTTGAATAATTATTTAATTGGTAAAGTTTATTTGGTTTCCTTGAACTATTGACACAATCCGATGTATCTCTTTCGGGGCTGACATGGGCTATGTTCGGCTGCACTTAAAATAAGCCGCAACTAGCCGACCACAGCCATGACGCCACATATAACGGCTGATTTGGCGCCAGTTATCCAGTATTAGACAATTCGGGGTATAGAATATCTAGTTTCGTAATTCGAGGAGAAAAATCGAACAAGGTCAATAGGTAGTTGAGGAGGTGAGATGGACTTTTTCCTATGCAGTATTGGCCTTTTATCTCAGATGTGAAGGAAATAGAATGTACGGTGAGGTAGTGGCCGGGAGCATTTCACTATGACACTATATCAGGTGGAAAAAGGGTATTGGGCAGTCCAGAAAGGCTGATGAGCTACTGTAAAGTGAATCACAGCTACCAACAGTGACAGATCGGAGGTGGAACTAGAAGTTGCACAAAAACAGGCCAACAGAGGCCGACGGTAAGTTGTTTCGTTATTCTTTACCTGTCGGCAATCCAGTACTGTTCTCAGTCACCGGTCACCGGTACGTACACGCCTCATGGGCCAAGTGTAGCGGCTGCACGGCACACGGGTCAACCGCATCTGTTCCCCGACAATGAGAGATTGCGTCGCTCCACGGCGAGCAGCAGACGCGGCCACGGAGGGAGCGGCACACGCGACGCAAGCGGGGTCCTGGACTCCTGGAGCTGGAGCACGAAAGGCGCGTCGTAGCCGATCCCTCCCTCCCCTGCAAATTGCCACCGCTCCACGTCTCACGCAGCCATTAATTAATCAACCATCAGACCGAGTTTTTTTTTAATTCGCCTTCAGACCGAGTTGGTCCCTGGAAGGCGCGCAACGCGTCCTGTTTCCAGCCGGGGGCCGGTCAGCCAGCGACGCCGGCGCGCGGTTGGGTTCACATGGCTGTTCCGCCGGTTTTACTGGTGAACAGAAGGTTTCATCATCGTATAATAAACTCAAACTGATGCTGGGTGGTGTGGCGCGCCTCCGGCTACAGATACAGCTACAGTCGCCGTTCGCAGGTCCTAGAAAGCCGGATCGGTTGGGACATTTACTCCTACAAACTGCACTGGATTCTCGGACAGGAGCGCTGTCCACGTCGCCCGGAATTGCCCTGCCCGTCCGATCTCCCCCGCCGATGCCTGGGATTGTTCCCGCCGGATCCTGGAAGGAACGGCTTCTCCTTGCTCCGTGCCGTCCGGCTTCTCCTCCGGAGCCAGCCCACCGGATATATAAAGCGGCTTTCGGTTCCCCTTCCCGGCTTCTCCCCCTTTCTTCCTCTCTCTTCGCCGCTCCCTCTCGCTCTCGTTCGCTCCCTCCCACTCTCCCTCTCCGTCCCGATCGCGCCGCGGCGACGGCCGCGACCACCACCGCCGCCACCGGCCTGCGCCTGCCCGGCGGCGTCTCCACACGGCGGATCCGGCTCAGTACGGGCCGCCCTGCCACGGCGGGGGGGCCTGCCCTGCCGTTGTAGACCTCACTGTTGCAGCCAGCCAAACCCTAACTCCGTCGATTTCGTCGCCCTGCCACTCCGCCGTCTGCCTCCGCCTGCGCTGGCCTCCATTCGCCGGCTACGCTCCTCCGCGGGCTTGCACGGGAAGGAGCCCCCGCCAATCTCGGCCTTGGCCACTATGCTCTCTCAAAGGGGCCCGTCGACTGCGTCCTTGGGGGCTCAGGGCTGCTCCGTCGTCTGTGACCTCTGGGCGGCTGCACGGCTGCGGTGCTGCGTCTGCTCCGGAAGGTTCCAGGGCCCGACCTTGTTCTTCCCTGCTGGTCCTCTTTACCGTCCCTGGTAGTTTCCACGCTCGCGCCGTTTCGTTTTACCTCCAGTGCGAGCCGAGGGCGCCCTCGACGCGACGCCGCACCAGCATAGGCGGGACCCGGCGGCCGCCGGTGGCCGCAGGTGCGATGCGAGCGCGGCGCAACCGCGCGGGCAGGCCCCGGCATTGGGCGCGGGTGCAGGGCGAGCGCCCACTCCCCTGCGCGTCGTCGCAGCGGCGCGGATGGATGTCGCTCTAGGCGTCGTCGCAGCGGCGCGGATGGATGTCGCTATGGTGAATCGCCGTCCTCGGCCGGATTCGTCTGCAGGGTGTTCGGATCTATCGCCTGGTTGGCCGGATCAGTCGCCTTCTCGGCTCGTCCGTCCGCCTCGGTCGTGGACAGCGACACGCGCGGGAGCGCTAGGGTTACCGCTTTCGCACCATCTCCGGTACCCACCGTCGCTGCTCTCCCTGTTCGTCCTCTCTCGCTCATCTTTTCCGCTCCTCCACTCTCGATACTTGCTGGTGAGGCTCCATTCCTCTCCCTCACCTCGTCCTCTTCCCACCTCTGTCCCTTTTCCTCTTTAGTTTTGGGGGATTCGAGTTCAATCCTGTTAGATTTTGGTTTTTACTACATCTAGATGATTGATTTATTTTTCATGGAGGATATTCTAATCCATCGGCCTGATGATTAGCATTGTTTGCACAGAGAACGGAGATCTTAATGCGCTTCCCGTCGAAGCCTGCTTGACTGCTGTGGTGGATCATGTGATCCGTGGCAGACGGGCTGGCTTGAGCTCAGCTCGTTGGCGGACATATTACCCCCTCTGATCTAAAATATTGGAGTAGTTCTCTCTGTGAGAGGGAAACTAAAACCACACACACATTTATCTATTTATTTATCTATGTGTGTGTGTGTATCATCTGCTCCTCATCCACCACTTAACTGGCTGAGCAGGCTCCGGAAAATGCGTCTGTAGATGCAAAACGATTAGAGTGAGAGCTTCCAATCGCTTGGAAGCTCCAAATCAGAGGAAAAGGGACAGAGGTGGGAAGAGGACGAGGTGAGGGAGAGGAATGGAGCCTCACCAGCAAGTATCGAGAGTGGAGGAGCGGAAAAGATGAGCGAGAGAGGACGAACAGGGAGAGCAGCGACGGTGGGTACCGGAGATGGTGCGAAAGCGGTAACCCTAGCGCTCCCGCGCGTGTCGCTGTCCACGACCGAGGCGGACGGACGAGCCGAGAAGGCGACTGATCCGGCCAACCAGGCGATAGATCCGAACACCCTGCAGACGAATCCGGCCGAGGACGGCGATTCACCATAGCGACATCCATCCGCGCCGCTGCGACGACGCCTAGAGCGACATCCATCCGCGCCGCTGCGACGACGCGCAGGGGAGTGGGCGCTCGCCCTGCACCCGCGCCCAATGCCGGGGCCTGCCCGCGCGGTTGCGCCGCGCTCGCATCGCACCTGCGGCCACCGGCGGCCGCCGGGTCCCGCCTATGCTGGTGCGGCGTCGCGTCGAGGGCGCCCTCGGCTCGCACTGGAGGTAAAACGAAACGGCGCGAGCGTGGAAACTACCAGGGACGGTAAAGAGGACCAGCAGGGAAGAACAAGGTCGGGCCCTGGAACCTTCCGGAGCAGACGCAGCACCGCAGCCGTGCAGCCGCCCAGAGGTCACAGACGACGGAGCAGCCCTGAGCCCCCAAGGACGCAGTCGACGGGCCCCTTTGAGAGAGCATAGTGGCCAAGGCCGAGATTGGCGGGGGCTCCTTCCCGTGCAAGCCCGCGGAGGAGCGTAGCCGGCGAATGGAGGCCAGCGCAGGCGGAGGCAGACGGCGGAGTGGCAGGGCGACGAAATCGACGGAGTTAGGGTTTGGCTGGCTGCAACAGTGAGGTCTACAACGGCAGGGCAGGCCCCCCCGCCGTGGCAGGGCGGCCCGTACTGAGCCGGATCCGCCGTGTGGAGACGCCGCCGGGCAGGCGCAGGCCGGTGGCGGCGGTGGTGGTCGCGGCCGTCGCCGCGGCGCGATCGGGACGGAGAGGGAGAGTGGGAGGGAGCGAACGAGAGCGAGAGGGAGCGGCGAAGAGAGAGGAAGAAAGGGGGAGAAGCCGGGAAGGGGAACCGAAAGCCGCTTTATATATCCGGTGGGCTGGCTCCGGAGGAGAAGCCGGACGGCACGGAGCAAGGAGAAGCCGTTCCTTCCAGGATCCGGCGGGAACAATCCCAGGCATCGGCGGGGGAGATCGGACGGGCAGGGCAATTCCGGGCGACGTGGACAGCGCTCCTGTCCGAGAATCCAGTGCAGTTTGTAGGAGTAAATGTCCCAACCGATCCGGCTTTCTAGGACCTGCGAACGGCGACTGTAGCTGTATCTGTAGCCGGAGGCGCGCCACACCACCCAGCATCAGTTTGAGTTTATTATACGATGATGAAACCTTCTGTTCACCAGTAAAACCGGCGGAACAGCCATGTGAACCCAACCGCGCGCCGGCGTCGCTGGCTGACCGGCCCCCGGCTGGAAACAGGACGCGTTGCGCGCCTTCCAGGGACCAACTCGGTCTGAAGGCGAATTAAAAAAAAACTCGGTCTGATGGTTGATTAATTAATGGCTGCGTGAGACGTGGAGCGGTGGCAATTTGCAGGGGAGGGAGGGATCGGCTACGACGCGCCTTTCGTGCTCCAGCTCCAGGAGTCCAGGACCCCGCTTGCGTCGCGTGTGCCGCTCCCTCCGTGGCCGCGTCTGCTGCTCGCCGTGGAGCGACGCAATCTCTCATTGTCGGGGAACAGATGCGGTTGACCCGTGTGCCGTGCAGCCGCTACACTTGGCCCATGAGGCGTGTACGTACCGGTGACCGGTGACTGAGAACAGTACTGGATTGCCGACAGGTAAAGAATAACGAAACAACTTACCGTCGGCCTCTGTTGGCCTGTTTTTGTGCAACTTCTAGTTCCACCTCCGATCTGTCACTGTTGGTAGCTGTGATTCACTTTACAGTAGCTCATCAGCCTTTCTGGACTGCCCAATACCCTTTTTCCACCTGATATAGTGTCATAGTGAAATGCTCCCGGCCACTACCTCACCGTACATTCTATTTCCTTCACATCTGAGATAAAAGGCCAATACTGCATAGGAAAAAGTCCATCTCACCTCCTCAACTACCTATTGACCTTGTTCGATTTTTCTCCTCGAATTACGAAACTAGATATTCTATACCCCGAATTGTCTAATACTGGATAACTGGCGCCAAATCAGCCGTTATATGTGGCGTCATGGCTGTGGTCGGCTAGTTGCGGCTTATTTTAAGTGCAGCCGAACATAGCCCATGTCAGCCCCGAAAGAGATACATCGGATTGTGTCAATAGTTCAAGGAAACCAAATAAACTTTACCAATTAAATAATTATTCAAATATTTTTTAGAAAAGTTAAGCAATTAAAAAATTCAAAAATCTGGTTTGATCTTAGAAAGTCTTTAGAAAATCAATTTTACATCAAAAATATGAAATATACAGTTTTCCTAAATCATGCTCTATCCGCTGGCACCTAGCTTGGAGTTATTTGAGTTTTCTATGGTATCCTTTTCTTTGTTTATTTGCTAGTGACTTGGTTTATTATAATTAGTCAACATTGACAACCATTGAAGGCCAAGTGACTTCAATGAAAATCCAAATAATGTGTAAGGACCTAGGATGCCGCCTAGAAGGGGGGTGGTGAATAGACGTTTCTGAAAATTAACACTTTAAAATGCGAAAACGATTAGAGTGAGAGCTTCCAATCGCTTGGAAGCTCCAAATCAGAGAATTAAACCCCTCACGAGTAAACCACACATTATATAATTGATACTAAATAAATCTGGAAGCTAAGAACCTGCACCACAAAAGATTAGAGCAAAGATCAAGTAAAATTAGTAGAGGGCTCTAATAACGAATACGTCTGGTATCTCTACCGGACAGGTCTGGTATCCACGGGCTGTCACCTCCACTGCTAAGATCGGGCCCTTTTGATTCCAATCTTTCACCAGATGTTCCAGGGCCTATTTGGGATTGTGCCACACGATGTAAACCTGTACACAACCTAGCACAACCAAAGTGGATCACAAATATCAAATGAAATAGAATTGAGACACGATATTTGTTTTACCAAAGTTCAAACTCCGTTGACTCCTACTCTCCGTTGAGGTGGCTGCGAGCGACCCAACAAAGGTCAGCTCTAGAGGACCCAACAAAGGTCGACTCTAGCCGGAGTCTTTTACAACTCCATTTCCTCCTTCCACTAGCTTGCTTCTTTCCTTGCGGCAGTGGAATCGACCGTTACAAACTTTTCGAGGCACACCACAATCTCTTGGGTGCTCTCCAGCGACGCCTAACCGTCTAGGGCCGAAGAGTCCAGGAGTAACAAATGCGAATCACGAGATCGACAATATACACAAGTGCTCAAAAGTTGGCTTGCTCTCTAATTTGAATTTCTCTCAAACCACTAATGGATTTGGCAATTGGAAATCAATCACTTACTAAGAGAGGGTTGGAGAGTGTTCTCAAGCCTCAAAAATGTACCAGGCAAGCAGTAGCCTCCAAAGGTGGAGGCTTGGGGGTATTTATAGCCAGCTCTCAAAAACTAGCTGTTGGTGCATACCAGACACGTCCGGTAGGCATACCGGACACGTCCGGTATGACCTGCACGGCACTAAGTTAGAAGGTTAAAAGCACGCAAGGCGTCGGAACTTCCGATGCTTTCTGGGACTTCCGACTCCCAGAACTTCCGGCGAACACCGGAACTCCTGATGAACCCAACTAGAGAACACAAGTGAACAACCCTATGACCCTATCATGCCAGACACGTCCGGTATGCATACCAAATGCTCGGCCATAGCACACTAAGTTAGTCCTTGTGTCTCTCTCACTCAAACTCACATGGTGAAACGTCTTGATGGCTAGAGGGGGGTGAATAGCCTAATAAAAATTCCTTCAAAAGCCACTCAAACAATTTGATCAATATGAAAGATAGCGAGATGCGGTTTTGCTTAGCCTACAAGGGGTGTTTGCAAGCCACCTATCCAATTCACAATTCTACTAATTCACTCAACCGCCAACAAGATATCCGCACAAGCTACAAAGCTAGACTACACAAGAGCTAAGCAAAGAGACTAAACAAGCTACCACAACTAAAGCTAGCAAGCTACACAAGAGCAACAACAAGTAATCAAAGTAAATGCTAGGAAGGGAATGGATTGATTATACCTACGTCGTCGAGAAGAGAAAACCAATCAAGATAACCAATCACAATGATGACCAATCACCGAGTGAACACCAAGCTCAATCACAAGATGAGACAATCAATTTTTTCACCCGAGGTTCACGTGCTTGCCGGCACGCTAGTCCCCGTTGTGTCCCCCTACACCACGTGGTTCGGTGGCTAATCGGTCTAACACACCAAGCCTCTCAAAAGGCGCCACAAGAACCTACCAATGGTGAGAAGTTGCAATGACACGAGCAATTTACTTTGATTACTTGTTGTTGCTCTTGTGTAGCTTGCTAGCTTTAGTTGTGGTAGCTTGTTTAGTCTCTTTGCTTAGCTCTTGTGTAGTCTAGCTTTGTAGCTTGTGCGGATATCTTGTTGGCGGTTGAGTGAATTAGTAGAATTGTGAATTGGATAGGTGGCTTGCAAACACCCCTTGTAGGCTAAGCAAAACCGCATCTCGCTATCTTTCATATTGATCAAATTGATTTTCTAAAGACTTTCTAAGATCAAACCAGATTTTTGAATTTTTTAATTGCTTAACTTTTCTAAAAAATATTTGAATAATTATTTAATTGGTAAAGTTTATTTGGTTTCCTTGAACTATTGACACAATCCGATGTATCTCTTTCGGGGCTGACATGGGCTATGTTCGGCTGCACTTAAAATAAGCCGCAACTAGCCGACCACAGCCATGACGCCACATATAACGGCTGATTTGGCGCCAGTTATCCAGTATTAGACAATTCGGGGTATAGAATATCTAGTTTCGTAATTCGAGGAGAAAAATCGAACAAGGTCAATAGGTAGTTGAGGAGGTGAGATGGACTTTTTCCTATGCAGTATTGGCCTTTTATCTCAGATGTGAAGGAAATAGAATGTACGGTGAGGTAGTGGCCGGGAGCATTTCACTATGACACTATATCAGGTGGAAAAAGGGTATTGGGCAGTCCAGAAAGGCTGATGAGCTACTGTAAAGTGAATCACAGCTACCAACAGTGACAGATCGGAGGTGGAACTAGAAGTTGCACAAAAACAGGCCAACAGAGGCCGACGGTAAGTTGTTTCGTTATTCTTTACCTGTCGGCAATCCAGTACTGTTCTCAGTCACCGGTCACCGGTACGTACACGCCTCATGGGCCAAGTGTAGCGGCTGCACGGCACACGGGTCAACCGCATCTGTTCCCCGACAATGAGAGATTGCGTCGCTCCACGGCGAGCAGCAGACGCGGCCACGGAGGGAGCGGCACACGCGACGCAAGCGGGGTCCTGGACTCCTGGAGCTGGAGCACGAAAGGCGCGTCGTAGCCGATCCCTCCCTCCCCTGCAAATTGCCACCGCTCCACGTCTCACGCAGCCATTAATTAATCAACCATCAGACCGAGTTTTTTTTTAATTCGCCTTCAGACCGAGTTGGTCCCTGGAAGGCGCGCAACGCGTCCTGTTTCCAGCCGGGGGCCGGTCAGCCAGCGACGCCGGCGCGCGGTTGGGTTCACATGGCTGTTCCGCCGGTTTTACTGGTGAACAGAAGGTTTCATCATCGTATAATAAACTCAAACTGATGCTGGGTGGTGTGGCGCGCCTCCGGCTACAGATACAGCTACAGTCGCCGTTCGCAGGTCCTAGAAAGCCGGATCGGTTGGGACATTTACTCCTACAAACTGCACTGGATTCTCGGACAGGAGCGCTGTCCACGTCGCCCGGAATTGCCCTGCCCGTCCGATCTCCCCCGCCGATGCCTGGGATTGTTCCCGCCGGATCCTGGAAGGAACGGCTTCTCCTTGCTCCGTGCCGTCCGGCTTCTCCTCCGGAGCCAGCCCACCGGATATATAAAGCGGCTTTCGGTTCCCCTTCCCGGCTTCTCCCCCTTTCTTCCTCTCTCTTCGCCGCTCCCTCTCGCTCTCGTTCGCTCCCTCCCACTCTCCCTCTCCGTCCCGATCGCGCCGCGGCGACGGCCGCGACCACCACCGCCGCCACCGGCCTGCGCCTGCCCGGCGGCGTCTCCACACGGCGGATCCGGCTCAGTACGGGCCGCCCTGCCACGGCGGGGGGGCCTGCCCTGCCGTTGTAGACCTCACTGTTGCAGCCAGCCAAACCCTAACTCCGTCGATTTCGTCGCCCTGCCACTCCGCCGTCTGCCTCCGCCTGCGCTGGCCTCCATTCGCCGGCTACGCTCCTCCGCGGGCTTGCACGGGAAGGAGCCCCCGCCAATCTCGGCCTTGGCCACTATGCTCTCTCAAAGGGGCCCGTCGACTGCGTCCTTGGGGCTCAGGGCTGCTCCGTCGTCTGTGACCTCTGGGCGGCTGCACGGCTGCGGTGCTGCGTCTGCTCCGGAAGGTTCCAGGGCCCGACCTTGTTCTTCCCTGCTGGTCCTCTTTACCGTCCCTGGTAGTTTCCACGCTCGCGCCGTTTCGTTTTACCTCCAGTGCGAGCCGAGGGCGCCCTCGACGCGACGCCGCACCAGCATAGGCGGGACCCGGCGGCCGCCGGTGGCCGCAGGTGCGATGCGAGCGCGGCGCAACCGCGCGGGCAGGCCCCGGCATTGGGCGCGGGTGCAGGGCGAGCGCCCACTCCCCTGCGCGTCGTCGCAGCGGCGCGGATGGATGTCGCTCTAGGCGTCGTCGCAGCGGCGCGGATGGATGTCGCTATGGTGAATCGCCGTCCTCGGCCGGATTCGTCTGCAGGGTGTTCGGATCTATCGCCTGGTTGGCCGGATCAGTCGCCTTCTCGGCTCGTCCGTCCGCCTCGGTCGTGGACAGCGACACGCGCGGGAGCGCTAGGGTTACCGCTTTCGCACCATCTCCGGTACCCACCGTCGCTGCTCTCCCTGTTCGTCCTCTCTCGCTCATCTTTTCCGCTCCTCCACTCTCGATACTTGCTGGTGAGGCTCCATTCCTCTCCCTCACCTCGTCCTCTTCCCACCTCTGTCCCTTTTCCTCTTTAGTTTTGGGGGATTCGAGTTCAATCCTGTTAGATTTTGGTTTTTACTACATCTAGATGATTGATTTATTTTTCATGGAGGATATTCTAATCCATCGGCCTGATGATTAGCATTGTTTGCACAGAGAACGGAGATCTTAATGCGCTTCCCGTCGAAGCCTGCTTGACTGCTGTGGTGGATCATGTGATCCGTGGCAGACGGGCTGGCTTGAGCTCAGCTCGTTGGCGGACATATTACCCCTCTT
>JAHUYU010003190.1:0-18531 GCA_030439765.1 Tripidium arundinaceum | reverse complement strand
TATCAACCGATGATTAGTCTTTGCGCTAATGGAAAATGATACGTTAGACAATTCACAAAATCACTAACGGATGGATTATCAGTTTAAAATTTAAATGATGTTACCGTAAGAGGGAAGGAAACCTATATTGCTTGCTTCAACCTTGTGTGGACCGGTGGCCTGCTATCACTGTCATCACTAAGCCGCTTGCCTGTGTTCGGCTATCGGCAGATCAAGGTGGTCGGTGAGTCGAGCACAATCGGAGTCTTGGAAAAGGCTAAAGGCTGTGACTTGCTTCACACGACACGGTTCAGACGACATCAATTGACTATTTGTTTCAGTGTTGGACTGATACCTTTTTGAGTTCTTAGGGTTTTTAGGCCGCGCTTGCCTTTGACAGATATGCGGAGCGATGGCTGATTTTTTATGGGCGAGTAAATTTTAGGAGAAGACTTGGAAGTTGTTAGAGAGATGTTTCACCCATGACCTCATAAATTTAAAGTTAGAGGCTGATAATAGGTATCTCTTGTAGTTGCTCTTAAAGCCCTTTAAAGCCATTACTATACATCCATGCATTCCGTTTGTCTTTTTATACCTTGTCGTTTAACCAACCTTGCAACTATTCTAGGACTTATGGTTTAGAAGGTTATAGGGCTAAACTTAAAGTCCTAGCCTATGGTTTTTGCTTTCATTGCCATTAGACCCTGTTTGGTTGATGAGAGTGGAAACAATATAGAGCATGTAATGAAGTACTGAAGCGTGTCAAAATTTACACTGATGGAAGCTGTCCATGCAATCTGTGGAATAATACTCGAAACAGAAGAACTAATGTTCTTGTTTGACTTGGGAGCTGGGTCTTCTGTTGTGCTGAACATGTTTGATCCTCTTGTTCCTGGTTTAGTTACCGAGAAGTTTTTGGCTCTACTATGATGTCCTTCAACGATTCAGGAAACAAAGCGATCGTGATTCATGAAGCAAGCAATTTTTGGATTCAGCTCTGGCCCAAGGAATTGAGAAACCTGTTGCCTATTCTGGTCGTTGTCCATGGCCCTTGGGCACCAGCAAGCAATGTACTACTTGCGTGCTTGTGCCATTTCATTTTCTGGTGATGTATTGCAACCTGCAAGTGGGCTGCCATGAACAAACATGTCACCATTTACAAGTCGAGGAATCCACAGGTGTCGTATGTTCCATATGATTAGGCTTTGGCACAGCATTTTCCACGAGGATAACATAACATACTCTGCAATGTCTAGCCTGCCGTCGGCTTGCACGGTTGCACCTGAGGCGTTCTACCGATGTCACAGACAAGTCGCAGCATTTTGCACTCGACACTCGTACGTGCGTGCCATTAACCATTAATTATGTCGGCAGCACCCTTTTTAAGGCCCCAAGGACTCCCTTGATCCCAGCACGTCGTCGCTCTTTCCCACCCTAGGTTGCTAACCATGTCGCGCACGACGCCGTCTAGCCCGTTACCGCGCGCCACGCCTCCGCTCTCCCCGACGGCCGGCGGCACTCCGAGCCGCCTGGCCGTCGCGCCGGCCTCCCCGTCCACCCCGCAGTGCGCCATCCCGGCATCGCCCCACACGCCGGGCAGGGCGGGGGCGGGCGCGCCCACCCCGCCGCCGGCCACGCCGCGCACGCCGCGCCCGGAGATCACGCTCCGGCAGCCGTCGTCGCAGGCGTCACAGAAGCGCGCGCCCGCCGCCGTCCGCAAGCCATCGCGGGCGCTCCGCGCGATCCGCGCGCTGATCCGGTCGCTGCCCATCGTCGCGCCCGCGGCGTGCCGCCCGGCGTCCGCGCTCCCGCGGCGCTACACCAAGCCGCACGACGGCCACGGCGCCAGCGGCGGCGGCGCGCGCGTCACCGGCACGTTCTACGGGCACCGCCGCGCGCGAATCACCCTTGCCGTCCAGGAGCGCCCCGGCAGCCTCCCGTCGCTCGTGCTCGAGATCGGCGTGCCCACGGGGAAGCTCATGCAGGAGCTCTCCGCCGGCGGGCACGTCCGCATCGCCCTCGAGTGCGAGAAGAAGTCCAAGAAGTCGACGCCGCCGGAAGGCGGCGGCAACGTGAGCCTGCTGGAGGAGGCGATGTGGACGGCGTACGTGAACGGGCGGCGCGTGGGGTACGCGGTGAGGCGGGAGGCCTCGGAGGGCGACCTCGCCGTGATGCAGCTCCTGAGTACGGTCTCGGTAGGCGCCGGCGTGCTGCCCGGGGACGTGGTGGACACGCCAGCCGGGGCGGAGGCCGACGGCGAGGTGGCGTACATGCGCGCGGGGTTCGACAGGGTAGTCGGAAGCAAAGACTCGGAGTCGTTCTACATGATTAACCCGGAGGGGGGCGCCGGCGGTGGCACGGAGCTCAGCATATTTCTTGTCAGGGTGTAAACGTCTATGAGAATATTGTTTTACTCTCCGGTGGCGTTTGGATGTAGATTTGGAATGGGAAAAGGGTTGACATTGGATATGAGATGTTGGTTACTCCTATGATTTACTAGGAAATTGGCTTCTTGTTCGGTTTCCGTTAATCCGTTTCTAACATCTTTGAGTATGGAATATGTCTATGAATGAAGTGGAAAATGCATGCAATTGACTATGCCCATTTCTCGTATGCAAGATTTCCTTTTATATAATAGTTGTAGTTTTATAATTTTACACCATAGTAACCTTTTATCCCTTAGGTGGCGTTTGGATTGTTCCAGGGACGAACAGCCTGGGTTTCTAGGACCTAGAGCCAAACTAAAACTTGGCTTCTTCTAAAGACTAATAATAAGACTAAGGGTCAGTTTGGATGGCCTAAAGCTAGTTACTGGTTGGGCTAAAAATTAGCTCAAATTAGCCAAGATTGGCTAGCTAGTTGGCTAATAACTAGTTAAAGACTTGTCTAAAAAATTAGTCCACCTACCAGCCCTCCTATTTGGATACACTAGAGCTAATTTGAGCTAATTTTTAGCTAGCTAATGATTATCCCTTGTATCAAATAGGCCCTAAGTATAGAGTATCAACCGATGATTAGTCTTTGCGCTAATGGAAAATGATACGTTAGACAATTCACAAAATCACTAACGGATGGATTATCAGTTTAAAATTTAAATGATGTTACCGTAAGAGGGAAGGAAACCTATATTGCTTGCTTCAACCTTGTGTGGACCGGTGGCCTGCTATCACTGTCATCACTAAGCCGCTTGCCTGTGTTCGGCTATCGGCAGATCAAGGTGGTCGGTGAGTCGAGCACAATCGGAGTCTTGGAAAAGGCTAAAGGCTGTGACTTGCTTCACACGACACGGTTCAGACGACATCAATTGACTATTTGTTTCAGTGTTGGACTGATACCTTTTTGAGTTCTTAGGGTTTTTAGGCCGCGCTTGCCTTTGACAGATATGCGGAGCGATGGCTGATTTTTTATGGGCGAGTAAATTTTAGGAGAAGACTTGGAAGTTGTTAGAGAGATGTTTCACCCATGACCTCATAAATTTAAAGTTAGAGGCTGATAATAGGTATCTCTTGTAGTTGCTCTTAAAGCCCTTTAAAGCCATTACTATACATCCATGCATTCCGTTTGTCTTTTTATACCTTGTCGTTTAACCAACCTTGCAACTATTCTAGGACTTATGGTTTAGAAGGTTATAGGGCTAAACTTAAAGTCCTAGCCTATGGTTTTTGCTTTCATTGCCATTAGACTCAGTTTAGTAGAGAATGTTCGCCATCCATTAAATTTGCTTAAAGTCATGCTAATTGATGCTATGAATTTCATATAGGACTAGCACCGTGCTAAGGGATTATATGGGAGATTCATGATCTGTTGCCAAATCAAAAGCCAATTAGAGGTAAGAGTGAAGGTGAAATGCGGACATCTCTTGGACATAGTGTGTCACCCATAACTTATTATGTGTCTGTTATATCTGCTTCGCACTATTTCTAATCTCAAGATCAGAGTAAATAAAGAGGTTGACTAGTTTAAGATGTATGATTCATATTTTAGACATTTGGCTCCGTTTTATCAAGATATGAAATATTATTTTATTTTAGTGGATGCAAACCTAGACACATAGGGTCTGTTTGGTTCACTTCTCCAGCCCAAGCCTGGCTAGAAAATAAGCCAGGTTAGATCAAGCCTGGCTTGCCCAATGCAAGACCCTCTTGTTTGGTTGCTATAGTAGCTAAGCTTATACTAGGTAGAGTTTTGTTTGATTGCTTGACTTGATATGGTACCATCACCTCGTCTATGAAAGGGTGATCTTACCTCTGTCACTTTCGGTGAAACATTTTGTCGAACACTTGGTGAGCTCCTGCCGACATGAACCACCAGCAGCCACCGGCGAGGAGGAGGCCGAAGGGGAGCGCGCCTGCCACCAACGACGAGCACCTCCACCGCGTCTGTGCCCATACCGCACGGATGCGGCCGGATCTCAGCGCTCCTCTGCCGCGGGCCTCAACGAGCGCGGTGGACGACCTGCTCCCTGTTCCTCAGCCACCCTCCTCCCCTCCTCTTCCTCCACCTCGATGCGGAAGAAGGACACCGCCGTTTAGGCCTCGGCAAGCGCGGGGGACGTCCTGCTCCCTGTTCCTCAGCTTGGACCGGCGGCGGGAGAAGGACGCGGCCGCGGGGCCTCACCGCTGGCGGCGCGGTGGGAGCTAGAAGCGGCAGTAGCATGCAGGACTCGGACGCAGCTGCGGACCTCGACGCCAGGAAACAGTCGATGACGGCGAGGGGCAGGCCGTGCGTTGAAGTGCGAGAGGTGGAGGTAATGCGATTCACAGCGAAGCCACCGACGGGCTAGCCAAGCCTGGCTTCCTGGAAACGGATCTCCCACTCGTTTCCACGGAGCTTGGCTAAGGAGGTGTCGGTGCACAGCGGAAGCCTAGCTACGGCAGCGAACAGGCAACCAAACATGTGTTGGGTGTACACCGGAAGCCTGGTTAGGGGCTAAGCCACCCAACCAAACAGGCCATACAACTTTGTCAAATTTCCACTTATCCGTATAACTTCTTTCGTTGTAATTTTGTTCCAGGTTTATGTAAGTGGAATCCAATATACAATTTTAGCTTTTTAGCTTTTTAGCTAACTATTATTGTAGTCCACATGTACTATTTTTCTAGGCACAATAATTAAGATACGAAATATACGGAACCTTTTGGTTCCCATGCAAGGGATCACTTCACCTTGCTCACCCAGGAATCAAAGCAAGTGAGCGTTTGGTTCCCATGCGAGTTTACCTTGGAGCTTTCACTGGTAAGTTTTTTCCTTGATTTCGGGAGAGAGTGAAATTAACTAGCCTCTGCCGTCAAGGTTTGCCTCGTTGGGCGAGGGCACGATGCAGACATGTGAAGCCATTGAGGGAACCAAACACTCCTAGGGTGAGAGAGAACGAATCCAGAAGAAGAAGAGCAGGGGCATAACAATGACAGTGGGGTGGAGGTGGTGAGACATGCCAAAGGCCTCGAAAACTCGGACTCCGTGGCAACGATAGTGAAGAGTGGTCCACTAAATCCATGCGCGAGGTTGGGTAGACACAACCGGATGGAGGGGACAAGGGCATTTATTTTATTGTCACTCACCTCATGGCCGCGACGAAATTGGTGATGACAACAACGACAAGGCAGGAATGACGGGAGGAAAACAATGAAATTCACAGGCTATCTGTGACACAGACTATGCTAAAACTAGTAGAACTATAGCCAGGGGAAGCAGGACTCCCCCTCTCAGCTCTGGTGAGCTCATCGGCGACAGAGAAGTGGGAGGCCGACAGGATATGAGCATAGGAACTGTAGCAGAGGAAAGTTGTGTCACTTTTGCGTGCTTTCTTAGCCTGCTACTTAAATTGGCTAGGATGCATTTAGGCATGGACGTACATTGAAGGATGAGGCGAAAGGTTTTGCAATGAAGTTGTCATAGACTTAACTTATATTTGGTATCTAGACTAGAAGATGTTAGATGATTTTACAAGATCATTTTTCAGACTTACCTATTATTGACGGGGTTGCTACTCTTTGTTGGGCAATCTGGCTCATAAGCAACAATTTCGTTTTTAACAATGGTCACCTAAAAACTCATTTTTTAACAATGCTCGCGTGATACAAGATCATTTTTCAGACTTCATGAGACACCCACCTCGGCAACAGGTGGACATCAACTGGGAGGCGCTGTAGCTGCCGTCTCATGGTCTGAGTGGACTTGAGGTGCCGTTCTCCGAGGAGGAAATAAAGCACGTCGTTCACCAAATGCCGTCGGACAAAGCCCCAAGGCCAGACGGATACACAGGGATCTTCTTTAAATCTTGTTGGGATATCATTAAGGCTGACGTCGTCGAGGCTGCAAATGCTTTCTATTCGCTGCGGATACGCAACCTAAACATCCTAAATTTGGCCAATGTGGTCTTAATTCCCAAAAAAGACGGCGCCGAGTCCATTACCGATTTCCGGCCTATTAGCTTGATTCATTCTTTCACCAAAATCATCGCCAAGCTGTTGGCACTACGTCTAGCCCCACACAAAAGCTCCATCATTTCCACAGCACAAAGCGCTTTCATAAAAAAGAAGCATACATGATAATTTCATGTCCGTCCGCAACGCAGCAAGAAGATACCACAGTTCCAAGCTACCAACTCTTTTCCTCAAGCTTGACATTACCAAAGCATTTGACTCGATGAGATGGAAATATCTACTGAACCTGCTAGATATTTTAGGCTTCCCTCGTCAATGGCAAGACTGGATTGCTGCGCTCCTTTACACCTCTTCCACGAGAGTCCTGCTGAACGGCATCCCAAACGCGCCGATCAAGCATGGCAGAGGACTGCGGCAAGGAGATCCCCTCTCACCTTTGCTATTCGTCATAGCTATGGACCCCCTGCAAAAATTACTCGATCTAGCAACAGAAAAAGGCTATCTGTCCAGTCTAAGGGGAAGAACGGCTCAACTAAGGGTGTCGATGTACGCGGATGACACGGCAATTTTTTGTCAAGCCAACAAGGGAGGACATGCTAGCATTGGCCGACCTCCTCACTTTTTTCGACGAGGCTTCAGGGCTGAAAACAAATTTCCAGAAATCAACAATAATCCCTATTCGCTATGAAGGATTGAATCTCAACAACATTCTGGCCGGCTCTCCTATGGAGGTCTCACACTTCCCCATCAAATACTTAGGATTGCCGCTAACGGTCAAACGACTAAAGCGAGTGGCCAACCATTGGTGGATAAAGCGATCAACAAGCTCAACCTCTGGAACGGGCGTCAAATCAACCCTGCAGGCCGCTTGACCTTAATCAAAGCGGTCCTCACCTCGCAGGCGGTGTACTTCCTCACATCATTGCGTGCCCCAAAGGAAACACTCAAGGACATTGATCGACAAAGGAAGAAATTCCTTTAGGCGGGTGCGGAGGCGATAACGGGAGGGAAGTGCAAGGTAAATTGGCCTCGATTAGCAAAACCCAGATACTCCGGAGGCTTAGGCATCCTCCACCTTGGAAAGTTTGCTAGGGCCCTCAGGTTGCGATGGCTCTAGCGTGGTTGGTCATCAAATATTGATAGACCTTGGGATGGAGAAGAAACACCCTCCCAGTAACAAGGTGGACAAGCTCCTCTTTGCGTTGACGTCCTTGGGGTGTCCATGAATTCTCGGGACCTGTCAAGGAGGCTGTTGGGACTTAAACACGAAATGTAAAATCATTTTTTTAAAATGAACTGGCAAGAGAACTACCTGCTATATTAAAAAGAAGGAGGCGCCCGGATGGGCACTGTACAACCACACCCAAATAAAAAACCAAAAAAGCAAAAGAGGAAAAGACCTCCACCAGGTGAGGTGCCGATCAAAACCGCAAACGATTGTGGCTCAGGAAAATAGTCAGGTGCTTTGCTCCCGCCATACTCCACACTCTCACTTCTTCCTTGATTTTCTGATGCACCGCAAGGTTTGTGGACTCCGCGCGTTGGAATACTCTTGTATTTCTTTCTTTCCAAACCTCCCAACAAACTAGGATGATGATCGATCGGAGGCCTCTCCTGCTCACGCTTGGCACGGCTGAAATGGCCGTCCACCACTTCTCAAGTGTCTCACTAGGCGGCCAGGAATTCGGGTGCAAATGAGGGGTTGCCATCCAGATAGCAATTTCGCTCTACAAACTCTTCGTGAACCTGCAGTCCTTGAAGAGGTGCAGGCCCGATTCTGCCTGTGCCCTACAGAGTGGACAGATCCTCTGATTTGGCCAATTCCGGGCTTCCAATCTGTCAGCAGTCCAGATTCGGTTCTGAATGGCAAGCCAGCCGAAGAATTTACATTTAGGCGGTGCCCACGGTTTCCATATAATGGTTTCGAAGTTGTTGCGGGTTGCACCTATGAATTGGGCGTGGTAAGCCGACAAAGCAGAATATTCTCCATTTTCCTCGAATTCTCATGTAACGTCATCTGGCGTACCCGTTCTCAGCAGGATGTGCCTGGTCTCACGCCATAAACATATGTATTGGGCAAAATGTTGTGCAGAGAAGCTCGGGTGCCGAAGGTTGATGTCGCGTATCCAATTGTTTGCAAGTAGAGCTTGGCGCAGCGTTCTGTTTTTCCTCTTGGAGATGGAGAAGAGATGTGGCGCTACATCACAGGGCCGTTGGCCGTTTAGCCATGCACTCTTCCAGAACGATGCCCTTTCCCCATCTCCAATTGTGAGTGTTGTAGAAGCCGCAAAGAGGAGCTTGTCCACCTTGTTACTGGGAGGGTGTTTCTTCTCCATCCCAAGGTCTATCAATATTTGATGACCAACCACGCTAGAGCCATCGCAACCTGAGGGCCCTAGCAAACTTTCCAAGGTGGAGGATGCCTAAGCCTCCGGAGTATCTGGGTTTTGCTAATCGAGGCCAATTTACCTTGCACTTCCCTCCCGTTATCGCCTCCGCACCCGCCTAAAGGAATTTCTTCCTTTGTCGATCAATGTCCTTGAGTGTTTCCTTTGGGGCACGCAATGATGTGAGGAAGTACACCGCCTGCGAGGTGAGGACCGCTTTGATTAAGGTCAAGCGGCCTGCAGGGTTGATTTGACGCCCGTTCCAGAGGTTGAGCTTGTTGATCGCTTTATCCACCAATGGTTGGCCACTCGCTTTAGTCGTTTGACCGTTAGCGGCAATCCTAAGTATTTGATGGGGAAGTGTGAGACCTCCATAGGAGAGCCGGCCAGAATGTTGTTGAGATTCAATCCTTCATAGCGAATAGGGATTATTGTTGATTTCTGGAAATTTGTTTTCAGCCCTGAAGCCTCGTCGAAAAAAGTGAGGAGGTCGGCCAATGCTAGCATGTCCTCCCTTGTTGGCTTGACAAAAAATTGCCGTGTCATCCGCGTACATCGACACCCTTAGTTGAGCCGTTCTTCCCCTTAGACTGGACAGATAGCCTTTTTCTGTTGCTAGATCGAGTAATTTTTGCAGGGGGTCCATAGCTATGACGAATAGCAAAGGTGAGAGGGGATCTCCTTGCCGCAGTCCTCTGCCATGCTTGATCGGCGCGTTTGGGATGCCGTTCAGCAGGACTCTCGTGGAAGAGGTGTAAAGGAGCGCAGCAATCCAGTCTTGCCATTGACGAGGGAAGCCTAAAATATCTAGCAGGTTCAGTAGATATTTCCATCTCATCGAGTCAAATGCTTTGGTAATGTCAAGCTTGAGGAAAAGAGTTGGTAGCTTGGAACTGTGGTATCTTCTTGCTGCGTTGCGGACGGACATGAAATTATCATGTATGCTTCTTTTTTATGAAAGCGCTTTGTGCTGTGGAAATGATGGAGCTTTTGTGTGGGGCTAGACGTAGTGCCAACAGCTTGGCGATGATTTTGGTGAAAGAATGAATCAAGCTAATAGGCCGGAAATCGGTAATGGACTCGGCGCCGTCTTTTTTGGGAATTAAGACCACATTGGCCAAATTTAGGATGTCTAGGTTGCGTATCCGCAGCGAATAGAAAGCATTTGCAGCCTCGACGACGTCAGCCTTAATGATATCCCAACAAGATTTAAAGAAGATCCCTGTGTATCCGTCTGGCCTTGGGGCTTTGTCCGACGGCATTTGGTGAACGACGTGCTTTATTTCCTCCTCGGAGAACGGCACCTCAAGTCCACTCAGACCATGAGACGGCAGCTACAGCGCCTCCCAGTTGATGTCCACCTGTTGCCGAGGTGGGTGTCTCATGAAGTCTGAAAAATGATCTTGTATCACGCGAGCATTGTTAAAAAATGAGTTTTTAGGTGACCATTGTTAAAAACGAAATTGTTGCTTATGAGCCAGATTGCCCAACAAAGAGTAGCAACCCCCGTCAATAATAGGTAAGTCTGAAAAATGATCTTGTAAAATCATCTAACATCTTCTAGTCTAGATACCAAATATAAGTTAAGTCTATGACAACTTCATTGCAAAACCTTTCGCCTCATCCTTCAATGTACGTCCATGCCTAAATGCATCCTAGCCAATTTAAGTAGCAGGCTAAGAAAGCACGCAAAAGTGACACAACTTTCCTCTGCTACAGTTCCTATGCTCATCGGCGACAGAGAAGTGGGAGGCCGACAGGATATGAGCATAGGAACTGTAGCAGAGGAAAGTTGTGTCACTTTTGCGTGCTTTCTTAGCCTGCTACTTAAATTGGCTAGGATGCATTTAGGCATGGACGTACATTGAAGGATGAGGCGAAAGGTTTTGCAATGAAGTTGTCATAGACTTAACTTATATTTGGTATCTAGACTAGAAGATGTTAGATGATTTTACAAGATCATTTTTCAGACTTACCTATTATTGACGGGGGTTGCTACTCTTTGTTGGGCAATCTGGCTCATAAGCAACAATTTCGTTTTTAACAATGGTCACCTAAAAACTCATTTTTTAACAATGCTCGCGTGATACAAGATCATTTTTCAGACTTCATGAGACACCCACCTCGGCAACAGGTGGACATCAACTGGGAGGCGCTGTAGCTGCCGTCTCATGGTCTGAGTGGACTTGAGGTGCCGTTCTCCGAGGAGGAAATAAAGCACGTCGTTCACCAAATGCCGTCGGACAAAGCCCCAAGGCCAGACGGATACACAGGGATCTTCTTTAAATCTTGTTGGGATATCATTAAGGCTGACGTCGTCGAGGCTGCAAATGCTTTCTATTCGCTGCGGATACGCAACCTAGACATCCTAAATTTGGCCAATGTGGTCTTAATTCCCAAAAAAGACGGCGCCGAGTCCATTACCGATTTCCGGCCTATTAGCTTGATTCATTCTTTCACCAAAATCATCGCCAAGCTGTTGGCACTACGTCTAGCCCCACACAAAAGCTCCATCATTTCCACAGCACAAAGCGCTTTCATAAAAAAGAAGCATACATGATAATTTCATGTCCGTCCGCAACGCAGCAAGAAGATACCACAGTTCCAAGCTACCAACTCTTTTCCTCAAGCTTGACATTACCAAAGCATTTGACTCGATGAGATGGAAATATCTACTGAACCTGCTAGATATTTTAGGCTTCCCTCGTCAATGGCAAGACTGGATTGCTGCGCTCCTTTACACCTCTTCCACGAGAGTCCTGCTGAACGGCATCCCAAACGCGCCGATCAAGCATGGCAGAGGACTGCGGCAAGGAGATCCCCTCTCACCTTTGCTATTCGTCATAGCTATGGACCCCCTGCAAAAATTACTCGATCTAGCAACAGAAAAAGGCTATCTGTCCAGTCTAAGGGGAAGAACGGCTCAACTAAGGGTGTCGATGTACGCGGATGACACGGCAATTTTTTGTCAAGCCAACAAGGGAGGACATGCTAGCATTGGCCGACCTCCTCACTTTTTTCGACGAGGCTTCAGGGCTGAAAACAAATTTCCAGAAATCAACAATAATCCCTATTCGCTATGAAGGATTGAATCTCAACAACATTCTGGCCGGCTCTCCTATGGAGGTCTCACACTTCCCCATCAAACTACTAGGATTGCCGCTAACGGTCAAACGACTAAAGCGAGTGGCCAACCATTGGTGGATAAAGCGATCAACAAGCTCAACCTCTGGAACGGGCGTCAAATCAACCCTGCAGGCCGCTTGACCTTAATCAAAGCGGTCCTCACCTCGCAGGCGGTGTACTTCCTCACATCATTGCGTGCCCCAAAGGAAACACTCAAGGACATTGATCGACAAAGGAAGAAATTCCTTTAGGCGGGTGCGGAGGCGATAACGGGAGGGAAGTGCAAGGTAAATTGGCCTCGATTAGCAAAACCCAGATACTCCGGAGGCTTAGGCATCCTCCACCTTGGAAAGTTTGCTAGGGCCCTCAGGTTGCGATGGCTCTAGCGTGGTTGGTCATCAAATATTGATAGACCTTGGGATGGAGAAGAAACACCCTCCCAGTAACAAGGTGGACAAGCTCCTCTTTGCGGCTTCTACAACACTCACAATTGGAGATGGGGAAAGGGCATCGTTCTGGAAGAGTGCATGGCTAAACGGCCAACGGCCCTGTGATGTAGCGCCACATCTCTTCTCCATCTCCAAGAGGAAAAACAGAACGCTGCGCCAAGCTCTACTTGCAAACAATTGGATACGCGACATCAACCTTCGGCACCCGAGCTTCTCTGCACAACATTTTGCCCAATACATATGTTTATGGCGTGAGACCAGGCACATCCTGCTGAGAACGGGTACGCCAGATGACGTTACATGAGAATTCGAGGAAAATGGAGAATATTCTGCTTTGTCGGCTTACCACGCCCAATTCATAGGTGCAACCCGCAACAACTTCGAAACCATTATATGGAAACCGTGGGCACCGCCTAAATGTAAATTCTTCGGCTGGCTTGCCATTCAGAACCGAATCTGGACTGCTGACAGATTGGAAGCCCGGAATTGGCCAAATCAGAGGATCTGTCCACTCTGTAGGGCACAGGCAGAATCGGGCCTGCACCTCTTCAAGGACTGCAGGTTCACGAAGAGTTTGTAGAGCGAAATTGCTATCTGGATGGCAACCCCTCATTTGCACCCGAATTCCTGGCCGCCTAGTGAGACACTTGAGAAGTGGTGGACGGCCATTTCAGCCGTGCCAAGCGTGAGCAGGAGAGGCCTCCGATCGATCATCATCCTAGTTTGTTGGGAGGTTTGGAAAGAAAGAAATACAAGAGTATTCCAACGCGCGGAGTCCACAAACCTTGCGGTGCATCAGAAAATCAAGGAAGAAGTGAGAGTGTGGAGTATGGCGGGAGCAAAGCACCTGACTATTTTCCTGAGCCACAATCGTTTGCGGTTTTGATCGGCACCTCACCTGGTGGAGGTCTTTTCCTCTTTTGCTTTTTGGTTTTTTATTTGGGTGTGGTTGTACAGTGCCCATCCGGGCGCCTCCTTCTTTTTAATATAGCAGGTAGTTCTCTTGCCAGTTCATTTTAAAAAAATGATTTTACATTTCGTGTTTAAGTCCCAACAGCCTCCTTGACAGGTCCCGAGAATTCATGGACACCCCAAGGACGTCAACGCAAAAGACCCCGGAAAGAACCGAAGCGGGAGGGAGGGGGCGCCATCCAGCCAGCGAAAGGGGGGAGAGGAGGGAGAAGGCAACGGGAAGGGATAGCCTGTGCCGGGGCGGTGGGATTTGACGGCAAAGCTAGCGGGGGCGCGAGCTGAGCGTGCAGAGGGAGGGAGAGATGGGAGAAATTACGCGTCGCCCAGCAGCAGCCAGCAGCACGAGCCGCCCGCCCACCCCCACCCGCGCGCTCCTCCCCCTCCTCCCCGTCCTCACCCGCGTCATCCACCCGGCACCCCCCTTCTCGTCTTCCCCTCCACCCCGTCACGCCGCACGGGCCCGGCCCAAATACCCTCGCCCTCGCGCTCCCACCTCTCGCGCTCTCGCCACAAACCCTAACCCTACCTCCCCACCGGCTCGCCGCCGCCGCCGGTCCGTCGTTGCCGGTCCACTCCGTCCGAGGTAAAGCTCCCCCGTGCGTCGCTCACTATGTTCCGACCTCGGTCCTCCCTCCTAGGGTCCGTGCTCGCCGTCACGGGTCGGGGTTTTCGTTTGCTCTCCTGTGCTTGCGCTGCTTGATTCTCTCGGTGTGTGTGGGGCGCCGGCGGTGGCACGGAGCTCAGCATATTTCTTGTCAGGGTGTAAACGTCTATGAGAATATTGTTTTACTCTCCGGTGGCGTTTGGATGTAGATTTGGAATGGGAAAAGGGTTGACATTGGATATGAGATGTTGGTTACTCCTATGATTTACTAGGAAATTGGCTTCTTGTTCGGTTTCCGTTAATCCGTTTCTAACATCTTTGAGTATGGAATATGTCTATGAATGAAGTGGAAAATGCATGCAATTGACTATGCCCATTTCTCGTATGCAAGATTTCCTTTTATATAATAGTTGTAGTTTTATAATTTTACACCATAGTAACCTTTTATCCCTTAGGTGGCGTTTGGATTGTTCCAGGGACGAACAGCCCTGGGTTTCTAGGACCTAGAGCCAAACTAAAACTTGGCTTCTTCTAAAGACTAATAATAAGACTAAGGGTCAGTTTGGATGGCCTAAAGCTAGTTACTGGTTGGGCTAAAAATTAGCTCAAATTAGCCAAGATTGGCTAGCTAGTTGGCTAATAACTAGTTAAAGACTTGTCTAAAAAATTAGTCCACCTACCAGCCCTCCTATTTGGATACACTAGAGCTAATTTGAGCTAATTTTTAGCTAGCTAATGATTATCCCTTGTATCAAATAGGCCCTAAGTATAGAGTATCAACCGATGATTAGTCTTTGCGCTAATGGAAAATGATACGTTAGACAATTCACAAAATCACTAACGGATGGATTATCAGTTTAAAATTTAAATGATGTTACCGTAAGAGGGAAGGAAACCTATATTGCTTGCTTCAACCTTGTGTGGACCGGTGGCCTGCTATCACTGTCATCACTAAGCCGCTTGCCTGTGTTCGGCTATCGGCAGATCAAGGTGGTCGGTGAGTCGAGCACAATCGGAGTCTTGGAAAAGGCTAAAGGCTGTGACTTGCTTCACACGACACGGTTCAGACGACATCAATTGACTATTTGTTTCAGTGTTGGACTGATACCTTTTTGAGTTCTTAGGGTTTTTAGGCCGCGCTTGCCTTTGACAGATATGCGGAGCGATGGCTGATTTTTTATGGGCGAGTAAATTTTAGGAGAAGACTTGGAAGTTGTTAGAGAGATGTTTCACCCATGACCTCATAAATTTAAAGTTAGAGGCTGATAATAGGTATCTCTTGTAGTTGCTCTTAAAGCCCTTTAAAGCCATTACTATACATCCATGCATTCCGTTTGTCTTTTTATACCTTGTCGTTTAACCAACCTTGCAACTATTCTAGGACTTATGGTTTAGAAGGTTATAGGGCTAAACTTAAAGTCCTAGCCTATGGTTTTTGCTTTCATTGCCATTAGACTCAGTTTAGTAGAGAATGTTCGCCATCCATTAAATTTGCTTAAAGTCATGCTAATTGATGCTATGAATTTCATATAGGACTAGCACCGTGCTAAGGGATTATATGGGAGATTCATGATCTGTTGCCAAATCAAAAGCCAATTAGAGGTAAGAGTGAAGGTGAAATGCGGACATCTCTTGGACATAGTGTGTCACCCATAACTTATTATGTGTCTGTTATATCTGCTTCGCACTATTTCTAATCTCAAGATCAGAGTAAATAAAGAGGTTGACTAGTTTAAGATGTATGATTCATATTTTAGACATTTGGCTCCGTTTTATCAAGATATGAAATATTATTTTATTTTAGTGGATGCAAACCTAGACACATAGGGTCTGTTTGGTTCACTTCTCCAGCCCAAGCCTGGCTAGAAAATAAGCCAGGTTAGATCAAGCCTGGCTTGCCCAATGCAAGACCCTCTTGTTTGGTTGCTATAGTAGCTAAGCTTATACTAGGTAGAGTTTTGTTTGATTGCTTGACTTGATATGGTACCATCACCTCGTCTATGAAAGGGTGATCTTACCTCTGTCACTTTCGGTGAAACATTTTGTCGAACACTTGGTGAGCTCCTGCCGACATGAACCACCAGCAGCCACCGGCGAGGAGGAGGCCGAAGGGGAGCGCGCCTGCCACCAACGACGAGCACCTCCACCGCGTCTGTGCCCATACCGCACGGATGCGGCCGGATCTCAGCGCTCCTCTGCCGCGGGCCTCAACGAGCGCGGTGGACGACCTGCTCCCTGTTCCTCAGCCACCCTCCTCCCCTCCTCTTCCTCCACCTCGATGCGGAAGAAGGACACCGCCGTTTAGGCCTCGGCAAGCGCGGGGGACGTCCTGCTCCCTGTTCCTCAGCTTGGACCGGCGGCGGGAGAAGGACGCGGCCGCGGGGCCTCACCGCTGGCGGCGCGGTGGGAGCTAGAAGCGGCAGTAGCATGCAGGACTCGGACGCAGCTGCGGACCTCGACGCCAGGAAACAGTCGATGACGGCGAGGGGCAGGCCGTGCGTTGAAGTGCGAGAGGTGGAGGTAATGCGATTCACAGCGAAGCCACCGACGGGCTAGCCAAGCCTGGCTTCCTGGAAACGGATCTCCCACTCGTTTCCACGGAGCTTGGCTAAGGAGGTGTCGGTGCACAGCGGAAGCCTAGCTACGGCAGCGAACAGGCAACCAAACATGTGTTGGGTGTACACCGGAAGCCTGGTTAGGGGCTAAGCCACCCAACCAAACAGGCCATACAACTTTGTCAAATTTCCACTTATCCGTATAACTTCTTTCGTTGTAATTTTGTTCCAGGTTTATGTAAGTGGAATCCAATATACAATTTTAGCTTTTTAGCTTTTTAGCTAACTATTATTGTAGTCCACATGTACTATTTTTCTAGGCACAATAATTAAGATACGAAATATACGGAACCTTTTGGTTCCCATGCAAGGGATCACTTCACCTTGCTCACCCAGGAATCAAAGCAAGTGAGCGTTTGGTTCCCATGCGAGTTTACCTTGGAGCTTTCACTGGTAAGTTTTTTCCTTGATTTCGGGAGAGAGTGAAATTAACTAGCCTCTGCCGTCAAGGTTTGCCTCGTTGGGCGAGGGCACGATGCAGACATGTGAAGCCATTGAGGGAACCAAACACTCCTAGGGTGAGAGAGAACGAATCCAGAAGAAGAAGAGCAGGGGCATAACAATGACAGTGGGGTGGAGGTGGTGAGACATGCCAAAGGCCTCGAAAACTCGGACTCCGTGGCAACGATAGTGAAGAGTGGTCCACTAAATCCATGCGCGAGGTTGGGTAGACACAACCGGATGGAGGGGACAAGGGCATTTATTTTATTGTCACTCACCTCATGGCCGCGACGAAATTGGTGATGACAACAACGACAAGGCAGGAATGACGGGAGGAAAACAATGAAATTCACAGGCTATCTGTGACACAGACTATGCTAAAACTAGTAGAACTATAGCCAGGGGAAGCAGGACTCCCCCTCTCAGCTCTGGTGAGCTCATCGGCGACAGAGAAGTGGGAGGCCGACAGGATATGAGCATAGGAACTGTAGCAGAGGAAAGTTGTGTCACTTTTGCGTGCTTTCTTAGCCTGCTACTTAAATTGGCTAGGATGCATTTAGGCATGGACGTACATTGAAGGATGAGGCGAAAGGTTTTGCAATGAAGTTGTCATAGACTTAACTTATATTTGGTATCTAGACTAGAAGATGTTAGATGATTTTACAAGATCATTTTTCAGACTTACCTATTATTGACGGGGGTTGCTACTCTTTGTTGGGCAATCTGGCTCATAAGCAACAATTTCGTTTTTAACAATGGTCACCTAAAAACTCATTTTTTAACAATGCTCGCGTGATACAAGATCATTTTTCAGACTTCATGAGACACCCACCTCGGCAACAGGTGGACATCAACTGGGAGGCGCTGTAGCTGCCGTCTCATGGTCTGAGTGGACTTGAGGTGCCGTTCTCCGAGGAGGAAATAAAGCACGTCGTTCACCAAATGCCGTCGGACAAAGCCCCAAGGCCAGACGGATACACAGGGATCTTCTTTAAATCTTGTTGGGATATCATTAAGGCTGACGTCGTCGAGGCTGCAAATGCTTTCTATTCGCTGCGGATACGCAACCTAGACATCCTAAATTTGGCCAATGTGGTCTTAATTCCCAAAAAAGACGGCGCCGAGTCCATTACCGATTTCCGGCCTATTAGCTTGATTCATTCTTTCACCAAAATCATCGCCAAGCTGTTGGCACTACGTCTAGCCCCACACAAAAGCTCCATCATTTCCACAGCACAAAGCGCTTTCATAAAAAGAAGCATACATGATAATTTCATGTCCGTCCGCAACGCAGCAAGAAGATACCACAGTTCCAAGCTACCAACTCTTTTCCTCAAGCTTGACATTACCAAAGCATTTGACTCGATGAGATGGAAATATCTACTGAACCTGCTAGATATTTTAGGCTTCCCTCGTCAATGGCAAGACTGGATTGCTGCGCTCCTTTACACCTCTTCCACGAGAGTCCTGCTGAACGGCATCCCAAACGCGCCGATCAAGCATGGCAGAGGACTGCGGCAAGGAGATCCCCTCTCACCTTTGCTATTCGTCATAGCTATGGACCCCCTGCTC
>JAHUYU010001132.1:0-15073 GCA_030439765.1 Tripidium arundinaceum | reverse complement strand
AACAATGTCCTCCCCAAGTGGTTGAAAGAAGAAGCACTCCACTACTTCAAGCACATCCACAAGATCTCATCATAGAGAGTCCTTCAAGGGGTGTAATGACTCACTCTCAAAAACTTGCTTCATCTATTGAACATCACTCTTTTGTTTCTTGCATTGAGCCTACTAGCATAGATGAAGCTCTCAAGGATCCGGATTGGGTGAATTTCATGCATGAAGAATTAAACAACTTCACCAGCAATCAAGTATGGACACTTGAAGAGCGACCACAAGATGCAAGAGTCATTGGAACAAAGTGGGTGTTCCACAACAAGCAAGATGATCAAGGAGTTGTTGTGAGGAACAAGGCAAGGCTAGTTGCAAAGGGGTTCTCTCAAGTTGAAGGTTTGGATTTTGGAGAGACCTTTGCGCCAGTTGCAAGACTTGAAGCTATTCGTATCCTTCTTGCATATGCATCCAACAATAATATGAAACTATATCAAATGGATATTAAAAGTGCTTTTTTAAATGACTTCATAAATGAACTAGTCTATGTTGATCAACCTCCCGGGTTTGAAGACCCTAGATATCCTAATCATGTTTATAGGTTGTCCAAGGCGCTATATGGGCTAAAGCAAGCTCCAAGGGCATGGTATGAGCCCCTTCAGGATTTCCTTATTGAGAAGGGCTTCATCATTGGGAAGGTCGACACCACACTATCCACCAAGAAGCTTGATGGAGAAATCTTCATTTGTCAAGTATATGTTGATGATATCATATTTGGCTCAACAAATGAAGACTATTGCATAGAGTTTGGTGAATTGATGTCGATGGAGTTCGAGATGTCAATGATTGGAGAGCTTACATTCTTTCTTGGTTTTCAAGTCAAGCAAATGAGAGAAGGGACTTTCATCTCTCAAGAAAAGTATACCAAGGATCTTCTCAAGAGGTTTAATATGGATGAATGTAAGCCAATCAAGACACCAATGTCATCTAATGGACATCTTGACCTAGATGAGGGAGGTAAATCGATTGATCAAACTCTCTACCATTCTATGATTGGTAGTTTATTATACTTGACCGCATCTAGGCCTGACATTATGTTTATTGTGTGTATGTGTGCTAGATTCCAAGCCAATCCTAAGGAGGCTCACTTAATTGCCGTTAAAAGAATCCTTAGGTACCTTAAGCACACACCAAGCATTGGCCTTTGGTATCCCAAAGGAGCTAGTTTCCAACTCGTTGGCTATTCCAATTCGGATTATGCAGGTTGCAAAATTGATAGGAAAAGCACATTCAAAGGGTGCCATATGCTTGGTAGATCACCGGTTTCTTGGACCTCCAAAAAGCAAAATAGTGTTGCCTTGTCCACCGCTGAGGCGGAGTACATCGCCACGGGTGCTTGGTGCGAGAGCGTTGAATCGGGTTGTTAGCAAGTTTTACGGCGCTCTCGTTATCACACAAAAGAGGTACCTTTTCTAGAACTACACCATAGTCTAGAAGGGTTTGCTTCATATAAAGGATTTGAGCACAACAAGCACCCGTGGCGATGTACTCCGCCTCAGCGGTGGACAAGGCAACACTATTTTGCTTTTTGGAGGTCCAAGAAACCGGTGATCTACCAAGCATATGGCACCCTTTGAATGTGCTTTTCCTATCAATTTTGCAACCTGCATAATCCGAATTGGAATAGCCAACGAGTTGGAAACTAGCTCCTTTGGGATACCAAAGGCCAATGCTTGGTGTGTGCTTAAGGTACCTAAGGATTCTTTTAACGGCAATTAAGTGAGCCTCCTTAGGATTGGCTTGGAATCTAGCACACATACACACAATAAACATAATGTCAGGCCTAGATGCGGTCAAGTATAATAAACTACCAATCATAGAATGGTAGAGAGTTTGATCAATCGATTTACCTCCCTCATCTAGGTCAAGATGTCCATTAGATGACATTGGTGTCTTGATTGGCTTACATTCATCCATATTAAACCTCTTGAGAAGATCCTTGGTATACTTTTCTTGAGAGATGAAAGTCCCTTCTCTCATTTGCTTGACTTGAAAACCAAGAAAGAATGTAAGCTCTCCAATCATTGACATCTCGAACTCCATCGACATCAATTCACCAAACTCTATGCAATAGTCTTCATTTGTTGAGCCAAATATGATATCATCAACATATACTTGACAAATGAAGATTTCTCCATCAAGCTTCTTGGTGGATAGTGTGGTGTCGACCTTCCCAATGATGAAGCCCTTCTCAATAAGGAAATCCTGAAGGGGCTCATACCATGCCCTTGGAGCTTGCTTTAGCCCATATAGCGCCTTGGACAACCTATAAACATGATTAGGATATCTAGGGTCTTCAAACCCGGGAGGTTGATCAACATAGACTAGTTCATTTATGAAGTCATTTAAAAAAGCACTTTTAATATCCATTTGATATAGTTTCATATTATTGTTGGATGCATATGCAAGAAGGATACGAATAGCTTCAAGTCTTGCAACTGGCGCAAAGGTCTCTCCAAAATCCAAACCTTCAACTTGAGAGAACCCCTTTGCAACTAGCCTTGCCTTGTTCCTCACAACAACTCCTTGATCATCTTGCTTGTTGTGGAACACCCACTTTGTTCCAATGACTCTTGCATCTTGTGGTCGCTCTTCAAGTGTCCATACTTGATTGCTGGTGAAGTTGTTTAATTCTTCATGCATGAAATTCACCCAATCCGGATCCTTGAGAGCTTCATCTATGCTAGTAGGCTCAATGCAAGAAACAAAAGAGTGATGTTCAATAGATGAAGCAAGTTTTTGAGAGTGAGTCATTACACCCCTTGAAGGACTCTCTATGATGAGATCTTGTGGATGTGCTTGAAGTAGTGGAGTGCTTCTTCTTTCAACCACTTGGGGAGGACATTGTGGAGCATCAACATCTTGAGCTTGTGCCCCCATTTGATTGTGGGAGACATGTGTATCTTCATTTGGTTCTCTCCCATCTTTATCATCATCTTGTGGCACACTTGATGAAGAAGGCATATCAATCACTTGTACATCATCTTCATCCTCCTTAGGCTTGATGGCTCCAATCAGCATGTTCTTCATCGCCTCCCTCAATGGTTCATCACCTATATCATCAAGATTCTCATGTGCTCCTTGGGAGCCGTTAGATTCATTGAACTCCATATCATATGTTTCTTCTACCAAGCCTGTGGCATGGTTGAATACTGTTGGCGGTCACTAACGACCATATCCGACCGCCAATTATAGTCCAAAAGCAGGAGAAATGAACATACTTTTGACACATATGCATTTACTATTGACAAAGTTCCACTTGTATTGGAAGCTTATTATTTTGCAGAGACTATACCAAAATACAGTGGAACAAGAATCAAAATACGCCAACAGAGAAAGCGTAACGCAGATCATATACCAAGAAGTCAAGCAAAGGCCCACCTTCATGCAAATTTGGGCCGAACACCTACGTGGAGGCAACCCTAGTCCAACCAAAAGCCCACCAGAGAAAGGTGGTGGCGAGAGGAGCGGGCCAGGGTGCGGCCGCACCAGGGGTGCGGCCGCACCGCCACTGGCTCCCCTCGGGCCCACCTTTCTCTGGCGGTTGCATGCCGACATGTAGAGGCGGTGTAGGCTAGTTTCCTATTTTATAGCACCCCAAACCGACCTCCTTTATGTATAAAAGGAGGGGTAGTGCTCTCATATCACACACACCACCTTGAGTCAATACATCTTGAGCACACCTCTCTAGTTTTTCACTTTTTCCTTAGTAGTGCTAGAGCAAGGCAAAGCTACCTTGGAGGGCTTGACTCCTTGGAGAAGAATCTTGGTATGAATAAGATGAATCATTTCTCCAAAGTCTTGTCTTCATTTTATCGATATAGTTATGCAAGTAAACTAGAGTATAGTTCTCATGATATTATCTTGATATATGAGCTACTTTATAGTTTATATGTCATGATGTTGCCATGTAGAACTTTATGCCTAAACATTCATATCATGTTTATGATAAGAAATAGAGTTAAGTTGAGGTGGCGGTTCATCGTGCTTTCGGGTGTGCCCAAGCTTCTTACCTGTCGATCCGTAGGGTCGGGGACCCGGGGGGGCTTGGGTAGTTTCTCTATACGCGAGCATGGTGCTCGGGTATATAGAGACAGGTGAATGCATTTCATGCTCCACGATTGAGGGGTAGGCGGCAGGTGGTGACAGCCCTGTCCGTCCTTCGTAATCCCCCACGTTCGGGTATGGTGTAGGAGTACGTGAATTGTCACATGAGGTTGCTGGCAGACCAATACTCGGTGGCCTCCCGACCTATCTCACACTTAGCGCTAATTCTTACTCATGTACATGTATGATTACTTACTATTCTTTGCATAGCTGTATCAAGGATATGCCTGCTCTCATAGATTTATTCTTTTATTCTTTAGTCCTTCTTCCTTCTTTCTCTGCTCAGGTGTTAGACTCGAGTGTGTGTCACACTATCCCAAAGCTTTCATGTCAACATCAATGGTGCTAGAGCTTCTCCACATGGATCTATTTTGACCAAGAACTTATGAAAGTTTGTGAGGCAACCTTTATTGTCTTGTGATAGTTGATGATTATTCAAGATACACTTGGGTGTTCTTCCTTCATGACAAGACCGAAGTTGTGGCATCATTCAAAAAGTTTGCCAAGAGAGCACAAAATGAGTTTGATACAAAGATAAAAAAGATAAGAAGTGATAATGGGAAAGAATTTGACAACACAAACATTGAAGAATATTGTGATGAAGTTGGGATCAAGCATGAGGTCTCTACAACTTACACTCCCCAACAAAATGGTGTAGTAGAGAGAAAGAACCAGACATTGATCACCCCTGCAAGAACAATGTTGGATGAGTACAATACGCCGGAGAGGCTTTGGGCCGTAGCTATCAATATTGCTTGCTATGCTTCCAACCGCCTATTCCCTCACCGTTGCTTGAGAAGACCCCCTATGAGTCGCTCAATGGGAAGAAGTCGGATGTCATTTTCTTCTGGGTGTTTGGTTGCAAATGATATATCTACAAGAAGCGGCAACACCTAGGGAAGTTTCAAAGACATTGTGACATTGGCTTTCTTGTTGGTTACTCATTGAAGTCCAAAGCATATCGAGTATTTGTTGGCATTTCTTAGCGTCGTCACCAAGAATAGAGGTAGGATCCATCCCCGGCAACGGCGCCAGAAATGCCTGTTGGCATTTCCTAGCATCATCACCAGAAAAGGCAATGACACTAGAGAATGTCAACCGGTAAAGCTTAACGATTACAGATTTAACTCCGCAAGCGCACAGAAATACCGGTTGTAGCATTTCACCCGGAAGTATTTCAGGGTATCGTTATTTATATTTTCCCAAAGGAAGGCATGGTGTAAAGAGTCTAGTATGGATATGAACAAGATAACATGATTGCAAAGATGAACCAAATGCTTATGGCAGGGGTAAACATGATAGTTTTGGGATAGTGTGACACACACTCGAGTCTAACACCTGAGCAGAGAAAGAAGGAAGAAGGACTAAAGAATAAAAGAATAAATCTATGAGAGCAGGCATATCCTTGATACAGCTATGCAAAGAATAGTAAGTAATCATACATGTACATGAGTAAGAATTAGCGCTAAGTGTGAGATAGGTCGGGAGGCCACCGAGTATTGGTCTGCCAGCAACCTCATGTGACAATTCACGTACTCCTACACCATACCCGAACGTGGGGGATTACGAAGGACGGACAGGGCTGTCACCACCTGCCGCCTACCCCTCAATCGTGGAGCATGAAATGCATTCACCTGTCTCTATATACCCGAGCACCATGCTCGCGTATAGAGAAACTACCCAAGCCCCCCCGGGTCCCCGACCCTACGGATCGACAGGTAAGAAGCTTGGGCACACCCGAAAGCACGATGAACCGCCACCTCAACTTAACTCTATTTCTTATCATAAACATGATATGAATGTTTAGGCATAAAGTTCTACATGGCAACATCATGACATATAAACTATAAAGTAGCTCATATATCAAGATAATATCATGAGAACTATACTCTAGTTTACTTGCATAACTATATCGATAAAATGAAGACAAGACTTTGGAGAAATGATTCATCTTATTCATACCAAGATTCTTCTCCAAGGAGTCAAGCCCTCCAAGGTAGCTTTGCCTTGCTCTAGCACTACTAAGGAAAAAGTGAAAAACTAGAGAGGTGTGCTCAAGATGTATTGACTCAAGGTGGTGTGTGTGATATGAGAGCACTACCCCTCCTTTTATACATAAAGGAGGTCGGTTTGGGGTGCTATAAAATAGGAAACTAGCCTACACCGCCTCTACATGTCGGCATGCAACCGCCAGAGAAAGGTGGGCCCGAGGGGAGCCAGTGGCGGTGCGGCCGCACCCCTGGTGCGGCCGCACCCTGGCCCGCTCCTCTCGCCACCACCTTTCTCTGGTGGGCTTTTGGTTGGACTAGGGTTGCCTCCACGTAGGTGTTCGGCCCAAATTTGCATGAAGGTGGGCCTTTGCTTGACTTCTTGGTATATGATCTGCGTTACGCTTTCTCTGTTGGCGTATTTTGATTCTTGTTCCACTGTATTTTGGTATAGTCTCTGCAAAATAATAAGCTTCCAATACAAGTGGAACTTTGTCAATAGTAAATGCATATGTGTCAAAAGTATGTTCATTTCTCCTGCTTTTGGACTATAATTGGCGGTCGGATATGGTCGTTAGTGACCGCCAACAGTATTCAACCATGCCACAGGCTTGGTAGAAGAAACATATGATATGGAGTTCAATGAATCTAACGGCTCCCAAGGAGCACATGAGAATCTTGATGATATAGGTGATGAACCATTGAGGGAGGCGATGAAGAACATGCTGATTGGAGCCATCAAGCCTAAGGAGGATGAAGATGATGTACAAGTGATTGATATGCCTTCTTCATCAAGTGTGCCACAAGATGATGATAAAGATGGGAGAGAACCAAATGAAGATACACATGTCTCCCACAATCAAATGGGGGCACAAGCTCAAGATGTTGATGCTCCACAATGTCCTCCCCAAGTGGTTGAAAGAAGAAGCACTCCACTACTTCAAGCACATCCACAAGATCTCATCATAGAGAGTCCTTCAAGGGGTGTAATGACTCACTCTCAAAAACTTGCTTCATCTATTGAACATCACTCTTTTGTTTCTTGCATTGAGCCTACTAGCATAGATGAAGCTCTCAAGGATCCGGATTGGGTGAATTTCATGCATGAAGAATTAAACAACTTCACCAGCAATCAAGTATGGACACTTGAAGAGCGACCACAAGATGCAAGAGTCATTGGAACAAAGTGGGTGTTCCACAACAAGCAAGATGATCAAGGAGTTGTTGTGAGGAACAAGGCAAGGCTAGTTGCAAAGGGGTTCTCTCAAGTTGAAGGTTTGGATTTTGGAGAGACCTTTGCGCCAGTTGCAAGACTTGAAGCTATTCGTATCCTTCTTGCATATGCATCCAACAATAATATGAAACTATATCAAATGGATATTAAAAGTGCTTTTTTAAATGACTTCATAAATGAACTAGTCTATGTTGATCAACCTCCCGGGTTTGAAGACCCTAGATATCCTAATCATGTTTATAGGTTGTCCAAGGCGCTATATGGGCTAAAGCAAGCTCCAAGGGCATGGTATGAGCCCCTTCAGGATTTCCTTATTGAGAAGGGCTTCATCATTGGGAAGGTCGACACCACACTATCCACCAAGAAGCTTGATGGAGAAATCTTCATTTGTCAAGTATATGTTGATGATATCATATTTGGCTCAACAAATGAAGACTATTGCATAGAGTTTGGTGAATTGATGTCGATGGAGTTCGAGATTGTCAATGATTGGAGAGCTTACATTCTTTCTTGGTTTTCAAGTCAAGCAAATGAGAGAAGGGACTTTCATCTCTCAAGAAAAGTATACCAAGGATCTTCTCAAGAGGTTTAATATGGATGAATGTAAGCCAATCAAGACACCAATGTCATCTAATGGACATCTTGACCTAGATGAGGGAGGTAAATCGATTGATCAAACTCTCTACCATTCTATGATTGGTAGTTTATTATACTTGACCGCATCTAGGCCTGACATTATGTTTATTGTGTGTATGTGTGCTAGATTCCAAGCCAATCCTAAGGAGGCTCACTTAATTGCCGTTAAAAGAATCCTTAGGTACCTTAAGCACACACCAAGCATTGGCCTTTGGTATCCCAAAGGAGCTAGTTTCCAACTCGTTGGCTATTCCAATTCGGATTATGCAGGTTGCAAAATTGATAGGAAAAGCACATTCAAAGGGTGCCATATGCTTGGTAGATCACCGGTTTCTTGGACCTCCAAAAAGCAAAATAGTGTTGCCTTGTCCACCGCTGAGGCGGAGTACATCGCCACGGGTGCTTGTTGTGCTCAAATCCTTTATATGAAGCAAACCCTTCTAGACTATGGTGTAGTTCTAGAAAAGGTACCTCTTTTGTGTGATAACGAGAGCGCCGTAAAACTTGCTAACAACCCGATTCAACGCTCTCGCACCAAGCACATAGATATCCATCATCACTTCCTTAGAGATCATGTAGCAAAAGGTGATATCTCACTAGAAGGTGTAAGGACAGAAGATCAATTGGCGGATATCTTCACAAAACCTTTAGATGAAGCACAGTATTGTAAGTTGAGGAACAAGCTCAATGTGATTGATCTAAATAACTTCTCTAAAAAATGAGCTTGTGTTGTCTCTTGCATTGCATTGTAATATAAAACATGTTTAATTAACTTGCTTTGCATTTAGGGCTTGCCTAACTTGGTTAAGATTACCGCCCAAAAGTGTGTGAAGAAACTTAACCAAGGATCAAACTTGACAAGCAACTAGATTTGAACTCTTGTATTGCATTGCATATGCATGTGTGTTGCTTTTATCATTTCTTTTCGGTTAAGTTTGAGCATCCGCTGTGTTCGTCCACCGATAGGGAGAGCATTTGAAGCTCCTAATGGTTGAGACCCCTATTTAGTGGCCACATGATGTCTCTTTGCTCTCTTTCTTGCTTATTTTCGTAAAAATATATATAGTCTAAGGCAAAATATTTTTAAAAATTGAGGGTTTAAGAGAGGTCTCTCATACCAGTTCCAATTAGTGTTTATTTGGATCTTATTAAAGTTGGAACTTGGTTGGGAGAAGTTGCCGCAAAGAAAGATGGAGAAAAAGCTACTAAATGAGCATCGAACGAATATCATCAGACGATAAATTGCATCGGACAAACACATAGTATCGTCCGATGTGACTCTAACTGCAATGGACGAGGAACAGTGCCAGCGTTTTATCTGAGGTAATTGTTGAAGTTTGTCTGATGGAGGATTGGATCTGTCTGGAATGCATTGGACGCAAGGTACTTGCCCGATGCAGAATATCAGACGCATCCGATGTCCGCGTGAGCGTTTTTGGAGCTCTCTAGATCGCATCGGACGGTAAGTGAAACTTATCTGATGTACTTCATAGTTGTGTCCGATGTAAAACGAGAAGGCGCAATGAGTTTCAAAATCTGTTTGGCGCGTGGGGCCCACGTTTGCTTTTCTCAGCAGTTGGGCCCGCGGCCTCCCTTCCCTTTCTCAGACGGACGCGCCCCTGACTCCGTTTGCCGCCGCTACGCCTCTCCAAACCCTAGCTGGCGATTAGTCATGCCGCCGTGTATCTCGCGCGTAGCCGCACGCCTTCGCCCTCGCCGCGCTCATGCTCGCCGCGCCCGCTCAGCCGCGCTCTAGTTGCACCCGTGCACTTGCTGCGCTAGCACCGCCCGCGCCATGCGCGCACTGCCCGCCACCGTTGTCGAGATGTCCTCTCTGCCGGGTTCGCCATCCTTCCCTGGCCTAAACGACCACGTACTGCCCTTTGCCGGCGTCTAGAGCTCCTTCCTCCGGCAGATTTCCTAGCTAGCAGCCGGCTCTCCCACGGTAAGCTCCTCCACCTCCCATCTTTGCACGCCAAGTGTTCGGGTTTTTGCCTCAACTGTGCCAGTACCTTGTTTTGACCCTCGTTTTCGGCCGATTCCCTTGCAGTGCCCTTGCATTGATCTATGGTGCCCCATTGTGGTCAGCTTCTCACCTTTTCACAGGGATTCTCAGGTAGCAAGCCTTTCAATCATTTCTTATCCAATATGTTTGCTTCTAACTAGGAATTCTCACGTCTCTAGATTATATATGCTTATATATATCCTTCTATCCATCTTCTGCAGTGAGTTGAATTGCTTGAGGCAGTCCTTGGCAGTTGGGAGTGACAGTTGAACCTAGGGCCAAGCCCGCGGGTATGGATTGAGGCCAAGCCTCACGAGTGTTAGTTGGGAGTGATGGCATAGTCAGGGGGAGTTGTTGGTTGTTGCTTTGATCAGTGGTAGTTGATCAGTGAGTCAGGGGAGTCTTTGCAGTGTTAGCTATGCCCCGCACCAAGAATGTTGGTGGGAGTCCTGATGACGATGACCGTGGCAGATGGCCGCCTCCTCAGCAGGCAAAGACAAGGGTAAGGCAGTGCAGATAGAGAGCACTAGGAAGCACAAGAGAGGTGACAGAGACACTCAGAGTGCACTCCTGGCAGCACAAGCAGCAGAGGCTACAGAGCGAGGTGGCAGTGGTGGAGGTATCCACATTGGTGCTGTCCGTGTCAGTCTTGCTAGCCTAGAGGCAGAGGCTCAAGAGGAGACAGAGCATTCCCAGGCAGAGACAGAGCAGCCGTAGGAGCAGCTACTTTGACGGTCCAATCGAGCCCGTGTTCAGGTGGCTCCGAAACCTTAGGGTCCGAGGCACGGTGCCCGTGTTCCACCTCCCAGGGAGCAGCTGAGGTTCATTGAGATAAATGAGTGGTTCCCAGCAGAGAGAGACCCCAGAGCTTCAGAGGGTTCTACACAATCTTACAGGAGGACTTTTATAGTGCCTACGTCCGCAGTGGCGTATCCTTGAGGTCTCACTGAGTGTGTCCTATTCAGGACATTGTTGTAGCTAGTGGAGAGTAGATCCATCCTCACCTTGACTACCTACCAGGATTGGCAGATCTTCTTGGTCGATCTGGCTCATACGTAGTGGCTTGGGTGAGAGAGTTCTATGCCAGTCTATGGATTCACCCGGAACATGAGTTTCTTCAGTTCACCTTCAGAGGTTGTCCCCACAGGCTCTACAGGTCACAAGTTCGAGAGCGTCTGGGACTATCATCATCCCCCACCAGGCTACATAGTGTCTGCTACGGCACAAAAGAGCCACCCAGACACCCTCACGGCGGAGTAGTTCCAAGCACAGCCACCGTCAGCGCCTACTTTCGTCCACCTTTTGGAGACAGGTCCCACTGCACTCCAGCCGACCTTACACCTATGGCTCGTCTGCTGAACGAGGTCATGAGGAGGACCTTGCTTCCGAGGTGTGGTTACCATGAGGGGTTGACCAACCTCCAGCTGTGGTTGCTCGCTTCTCTCATGACTCAGTCAGAGTTCGATGTCTGGGATGTCATTATTTCAGAGATGGAGGACACAATTGCAGAGGGCTTGAAGGCCCATCGTCAGCTGCCATATGGTAACTAGATCTGCTATTTGATCATGAGGATTTCTGTGTGGCTGAACACCCAGTTTATCTAAGAGCTGAGAGAGTCTCCCATAGAGTTTCCTGTCTATAGGATGAGCAGACTGGTGTTAGATGGCCGACGTGGGGATAGGGCAGTGAGACAGGCTCATCGCTCAGGCAGACTAGAGGATGCTGATACTATAGCCGAGTAGGACGAGGCCATCAGGAGTGTTGCACTCAAAAAGCTTGAGAAGCTTGAGGCACAGTAGGATGACTCGACTGACAGCTCTGACGAGGACTACCAGCTGTTTCCACAAATGCCTCCGCGACCACACGACCACGAGGCCAGAGGCTCCAGCTCAGCTCCACCATAGCCACAAGCTTTAGACCCAGCGCTTTTGGCGATCCTTGATAGGATGCAGTAGGAGCAGCAGAGGTAGGCACAGGAGCAGCAAAGACTGGCTCGTATTCAGTCAGAGCAGACATACTGCTTGATGACTATCATTAGACAAGTACAGGTTCGTCAAGATCAGTTCCAGCAGCAGCTCTTGAGAGTTCACCAGCAGTCTTTGGCATTCATGGATCACATACTCTGACATACTGGTGCTCCTCCGTTTCTTCCTCCAGTGCAGTAGCTAGGCTCAGCAGCTACGACTACCATGGCGACTCCAGCAATACAGTCTAGTGGACTTCAGAGTTAGGGTCAGCAGCTGCCAGTACAGTTCGCCTCACCCGGGGTGTAGTTTCCTCCGTTCTTTGTCACTCCAGGCACCGGGCAGGCCCAGGCGACAGTGATAGCTCAAACACAGATAGTTTTAGATTCTTCAGCCAGTCAGTCTGAGTCACTGTTGGCCTCGTCGAACCCCATTTCTCAGAGCCTGTCAGCTTCCTTCAGTTAGATCACTGGGCACTCCACTCTGCCTCTTCAGGTGCCCATGACTATAGCGGCTCCAATTACCGGGACAACAGACACGCTACATTCTTCAGTTGCGTCATCAGAGCCACCCCCAACAGCGAGTCAGCCTCCTCCCATTACTCCTACACCAGAGGCTACAGCGACAGAGACAGCGACAGTTATGGCTCCTATTTCCATAGGGATAGCTTCAGAGCCACAAGGTCAGGCCACAGCTTCAGCTTCAGAGTCTCAACAGGTCGGCCCCACTACCGAGTCCACCGAGCATATCCAGACCGCTTCACCTACACTTGTAGCGTCAGAGGGTCAGCCCGAGTCCGCTCTAGAGGGTCAGACAGTGCAGAGTTCAGACTCAGACATCGACTTGGATCAGTTTGAGATCACTCCGTACACCTCAGTGCCCGACTCATCTGCTCCCGTCCCACTGTCCGACCCTTAGGTTTTGGTGCTTGATGCCAAAGGGGGAGAGGGAGCGAGTATGTTAGATTTAGGGGGAGTGTGTGAGATGGACTCGTTCCTTTGTGTGTGATTCTTCATGCATTTATGTTTACTTTCATGCATTGTATTATATGTGTGATTGCATGTGTTTGACTCTATGTGACATGTGTGCTCTCTACTTTGATATATATATATGCCACGTCACTTTTTTATGCTCATTTGTTATGCTTTTGCGCTTTTACTTTATGTTAAATGAGCTTTATGTCTAGTACTCATGCTTATTTCATATCTTTTGAGTAGATGTGTGTGCTTGGTTCATATAAGCATGCCTAACCCTTCATGCTTATTGTCACATGCTTATATGAACCAAGTCTATTGAAAATCTCACCCATCTCAATTTCAGACATGCTCGAGGTTGTGTTGTCATCAATCACCAAAAAGGGGAGATTGAAAGCATCTAGTCCCCTAGTGGGTTTCAGTGATTAATGACTACACAAGATTATTGTGACTAACGTGTGTTTTGTAGAGGCAATTTGAGTTAGGTCACAATAATGGTGATTGTTTCGACAATCAATGGTTTTCATGCCCCTGTCGATGGAATTCGTTTCAGTTTTCAAAGGATGGACGACATGGTTAAGGACGGACTAGTTCTAAGTGTTGTTTGGCGTTGAGAGACACTTAGAGTAGTTTAGGACTTTGTTTTTCCTTTGGCCGTATTCACTAGTAGGTTGACCTAGGTGAGTCTACTGTTATTAGGTGTGGTGCACACTTGTCAAACTTAGCACTAGGTAGCTCAGAGTTAGCCCAAAGATCAATTGAGTCAACCTCATTCACAAAGGATTTCGAATTGGAAGTGAATGGAGGGTTAAATTGTGCATTGGACTCTGATGCAGGTGGCATTGGACAAAATGATTAGAGTCCGATGTGACTCAGAGACTGCGCAGTAAGGATTGGAAATCCATCGGTCGCTGGTGCACTCCTGCATCGGACACGATGATAGCACTATTCATGTGAGGGTTTGGTACTCAGAGTGCATCGGATGATGAACAGTTCCACATCGGACAAATGTTGGTTTCCGTTCGAAGTGTTCCAGAGAGGGGAAATCCACATCTCTGATAGGTGGTGTCACCATAGCCGTTACAGTCACATTGAACGATAGTGTTTTGTCCGATGCCTGACTTCATAGCGTCCGATGATCCTGACTTTTGCTGGATTGTTTCCCAACTGCTAGTTCTAGAAGTGGAGGGTATTTATACCATTCCATCTCATCCATTTTCACTCTCTTGCTCATTTGTTCAACTGAAGGAACCATTTGGAGTGCAAGGGAAAGCAAATGCCTAGTGGGGTGATTGAGATTTGATAATCCAAGATTAAGGACCTCATTAGTGCATAGGGAGTAGCAAGTGTGCATCCACCTTCCTCATTAGGCTTGTCGTGGTCAAGTGAGAGTTTGTGCTTGTTACTCTTGGTGATCGGCATCACCTAGACGGCTTGGTGGAGATTGGGAGCTTGGTGATCATCTGGCGAAGCTTGTGGATGACCCAACTCATCTTTTGAGCGGTTGTGGGCGATTGACCGCGTCGGAGTGACAAAGAATCAGCCCGTAGAGAGCACTCGATCCTTGCGCAGATCAAGGGGGAGCTACACCCTTGCGCGAGTGCTCCAATGAGGACTAGTGGGGAGTGTCGACTCTTCGATACCTCGGGAAAACACCGCCGTGTTCCTTTCCCTCTCTTTATTTTGAGCATTTACATTTGAGCAATTACTTTCATGTCTTTACACTACTAGAATTGCCATGCTAGAGTCAGATTGGAACCTAGGGTGCAAAACTCTTTGTGTGGTAAAATAGAAATCACTTTTAGACACAAGGGGTGAAATGGGCTAAGCGGTAGGACTTAATTGTTGAGAGAAATTTTAGATTAGCCCAATTCACCCCCTCTTGGGTATCTTGATCCTTTCATGTACTTTGACTATAGGTTTTTGGGGACTCCCAATCATTTTTGACTTTGAACCTAAGAACCGGCAGTGAAGAGTTATCACTGTCGGTTCACTGGCAACCGGCATTGGTGGGCCGGCACTGAAGGTCGGTTCCATAGTAGTATACACGAACCATTCGAATTCCAGTAAAATGACGATGAATTTAATCGTATGTTGTTTTTTCAGTGTGATAAGTAGTCCAG
>JAHUYU010001742.1:0-14809 GCA_030439765.1 Tripidium arundinaceum | reverse complement strand
CCACCTCGGTTAATCCATTAATGAAGGCGGTTGGTGTAATGCGACCGCCTCCGTTAATAGGTGATTAATGGAGGTGATCGCCCTTACAACGCCCACCTCTATTAATGATTGGCTATAAATGCAGTGCTCAGCCGCCCCACCTTCTTCCTCATGGCTTCCCCTCCATTTTTGATGGGTTTTGAGCTCCAAAACCCCAAAAATTCACCATTTTTTAGGGGAAGAAGTTTTGCTCTTGCATTTCTTGAAGGAGGACATCGCAGGAGGTTGCTACATGCTCCCCAATCCTTATTCTCCCCTCTTTTTCAATATTTGGTTGCTCTAGATATAGATCTAGATCTTGTTTTTCATGGAGGAGAGAGAAAATAGATCTAGGTCTTGATTTGCTGCAGTTTCCTTGTAATACTGCTATACTTATGTCTTGTTCACTACGTGTGCAAGGACCGCTGGCGTGGACAGGTCAGAGTGGATGTATCGAACATCGAGGTTAACACAGGTCTACTTAGGTCAGGTGAAAAGTTTGTTGCTGCTGCTCAAAAGCATAGTCTGAGTGTGAATCGGCAGGGACTCATCATATGTTTGTGTTCTCACTACAAGAACAAGCTTGCCCATCAAGAAAGCGTGGTGTAATCTCACTTGATCAAGTTTGGTTTCGTCCTGGAATACACAGTCTTGAGGTTTCACGGCGAAGCAGATGCGAGTGCTGGTGTGGAGGAAACTCGTCGTCGTCAATGGCAGTGAATGCAGACCATGGAGGAGAACCCTAATCATCATCATGCGGCGGCACGGCGTTGCTGGCGACAATGTTGATTTCATCATGATGGATGATTTAATCCAAGACATGGCCAACGGTGGCGGTGGGGGTGATGAGGATGGTGAGTCGGCTGCTATGATGGAGCCTAAGGATGTGGAGCTTTTTGATGAAATAATTAACTGCCTCGACAACGATGACGTTCTGTTTGGGTGCCCGAGGTGGCTATACAATTTTAGAGAGATGAAGTTGGTGACAATTGATCTGCTCTATAAGGACTGTCCAAAGCAATGGATGACATTGCGTTTTGACCTCTAGATGCTAATGCTTGTAACATAACCGCCCAATTTATACAAGATCAAGCATGACTGCCCCTGCTAAGGACATTGGCATGCGCATACCATCACTTATATAAACCCGGTAGTCCATTGCGTATCGTGAAGGATCTTGAAATAAGCCACATACAAACCAAGATCGTACATGATTCAACATTCACACATCACATGTTACATAAAGTTCACAAGTACTTCAACGTACATCGGAGTTCAATTAAAATTTATTACAACTCGAGGTTCAAATTTAGTAGCGGAAGCAACATAGTTTTCAAACACATACACCACTTAGTTCAAATACATGCCAGTTCCATTGATCATGTCCAACAAAAGCAATATAGGTAAGCTAACATAGAAGGGCCGTGCCTGGGGCCTCACTACTCGTCCATAGCTAGAGAGAAGCACTTCTTGCAGTAGCCATCATATACCACACCATCTGCAATAAGGGGGAATAAACCTTGAGTACGAGGATGTGCTCAGCTAGACTTATCCTTCATAAACCAAAAATAAATTGACACCAAGGAGAATTTCAGGTTTTTCATGGTGGAGCTAGCTTGACAACAATTTTTTTGCATAAAAGTTCGCTAAAATGAATCCTACCATTTTAGTTTTCTAGCATCAAGTTCATTATAGCTAAGTTTGCAACTATCTTGAAGCAATAACTTGATTAAGGTAACAACATCACATTAGTAACCATATCCAATTTTTTGCAATGAACAACATAACCATCATCTTTCATTAACTTACTACGATGCTAGACAGGGAACTTTCTCACTATCCGGGCGGTGATTCGAATCGATTGCAACCAGCTGGGCAGAAATCCATAACACAAACCTAGGCATACCAGATCATTAGTCACCTTAGGTCACCTTTGGCCCTATTCGGGAACAATTCGTGGGTTTGAGTTGAGCCGCACACTCAAGGGGCAACCGGAAGTCGGGATGATCATGTTTCCCTGCCAAGGTCCTTCCCTGTCCCCCGCACATACTTTCTCCCGACCAGTGTGCCCAATCAACATCTCAAATTTCCAGCCCAAATCAAACTACTCGGTTTCGCGGTTGGAACGACTTATCCGGCCAGCTATGTGAAAGGGTACATAAAATCTCGAGCAAGGTCCAACAACGGTACGGTCCTTAACCAACACGGACGGGATCAACATAAGCCAAACCTATCACCATCAACATATAAGATCCCACCAGGTCTTCGTTTACATACTAACACATGGTTCTTTTCCACGATAGCGAATATAGCCAACCGTGATCGAGTATCCACCTATATCTCGCAGGTGACAGGAAATCACCCAACTTCTACCGGTCTAAGCATGGCTAAGCATATATTTTGGCCTACACCTAATATAGGGTATCATGGTGTTTTCTGGACAAGGTGGGGAATGTATGCATCAACGGTTTCAATCAAATCCTATAACTTAATGCATAAACATAAAAGCACTCAAGTCGATTTTCATAAAGAGTGGGAGGCTTAATATGCTCCAGGGCTTGCCTTTGAGGTAACTAGTGGGAGCGTGATCAGGGCACTCGGGCAGCAGCGCGTTCTCCTCTCCTACGAGCGTGAGCGGGTTCTCCTCTCCTACGAGCTCGAACTCCAGAAGTGTCACTCGTTCTGGCAATCCTATATGTATGGATACTTGTTTAAATAAAAGGAATGCATAGGAGATGACATGGATGATATGATGCAAAGCACAAAACATACTCCTAACTAGATATGGTGACAAGGTGATAGTAAGATTAAATTTATTTTACTGAGTAGGTGCATATCTCTTCTCTAGAAGAAGAAGTAAACACTCACCATGTTCAAGTAATCTAAGATACAACTATTCATTAGCAGTAAGAAGTCTAAAACCTACAGCTAATAACTTATCTTAATTAGCTTAAGCAACTATCACTAGGCATCAAGCTCACATAAAGCAAAAAAGTCAAGAAAAGTTGGACACATGATTTATATAGCAAGAAAATAGCTAACTGCATACAAACACTTGAACCTGGGCACTACCCACCATACCAACAGATTATATACATTACAAACATGTTAGAAAAGTTAATGGTTGAACCCAAATAAATTATTTGCATGCCTTTATTAATTTACCTAGCTTAGCAAGGTGAAACAGAGAACTGCTACTTCTGGTGCACAATAATTTCTAAGAAAATTACAGTAGCTTAAGGATGCATACAACAGTCCACTGTATAAATTTCACAATTTTTTTGAGCAAGCATGACAGCCTCTACAACTATAACAAGCAAAATATGCATATAACAACTTAAATAGTTTCATCCTATTGAAAAGTGTCAAATAACAGATTTCATATTTTTCTTGTCATAAGCATGTCACCAGGAAGCTATGAAAATTATTTCATACATAAAGAATACATATATTTTCCATACTCATTTTTGCATGAAAACAAGCATTAAACAAGGTTAATTCATTATAGCATAGTAAAAGCATCTAAACTGTGGGTTCACTATTTTTCTTAGTTAGTTCATGACAAAACAAAGCTAACAAAACTGGAACCATTATTTTTGGACATTCCTAGCTCCAATTTCACATTTTACAAGTTTAAGTAGCACTTAATATGGATAATTAATACAGCCTATAAAACATCACCAAACAGCAAGTTTTATGGTCCGATAGAGCAGTTCACAACAAAACTAGTTTCACTCAAAAAAGGACTTTTCTAGCTCAAGATATGAATTTTACAAACTAAACACATTTTCTAGAAAAGAATAAAACTAAAACACAGCTAAACCCTAAAAACTGCTAGGCGTACCCAGCTCAGCGCGCCCAGGCGCTGATAGGCAGGGCCTAGGCGGTCAACGGGCCCACAGTTCAGTGGCACTGGGTAGGGGCATGGTTGACCAGCGAGAAACTCGTCGGCGGCCAGGTTTCTAGCAGTGGGGTCCATACCAACGTGCTCCCCTCAACCTTGCGCATCGACTAGGCTAGGTGGTTGGACCGTTAGGGGCTCCTAGCTAGGTCGACGGCAGTCATGGCGACACGGCGGCGCTTGCACGGCGGCGCATTGCCGGCTCCGGCAATGGCGGGCTCCGCCGAGCATGGCTATGGCTCTAGGGTTTCTTGGCGAAGATCTAGGGTTAGGGTTTGGGGCTTGTGAAGGCGCCGGTGGGGTATGGCCGCGTGCATGGTGGTGGCACGACCAGTTCACAGCGGCGGCGAGCGACGTTTGGTCGCCGATGAGGCTGGCATTGGCCAATGGCATGTTCAAGTGCAAACCCTAGCCGCTACTGAACTAAAGGAAGAGAGTGCAGAGAGGGGTCGGAGGTGCTCCGGCCAGGCACGAGCTCTAGCTCGGCGGCCATGGCAAGCATGACGGCAACAACTCGGCCTGAGGGACCTTACCTTTGCACAAATGGTGATGCAGCTAGGCTAGAAACGTAGAGCTGCTCACGACACATCTGTGGGTGGAAGGAATCAGATGGAGATGCTCGGTGTGAAGAGAATCACGGCGGCGATGGTGAAATCGCCTTTCTCGGCTCGGGAGAGCGAAAGGGAGAGGAAAGAGGGTGAGCAAGCGACTGAGCGAGAGAGAGAGAGTGCCCGTGCGGCCCCTTGGCATCGACACGAGGCAGAGGTGGGGGCACCGGCGATGTACGGTCGCCACGCGACGTCCGCATGCTGTGGTCGGTCGGCCACGACCACGCATTCAACCGATTCAAAATCAGCTAAGGAGCCGACTAAACCTCCATCTTCCTCCCTCTCAATCTCCTAATCCAAGCGTCCTTAGTTCAAAGTCCGTTAATAAAAGTTGTAGGGTTACGAGCGATCTCCAACTTTTCTTAAAGGATCGTGACTAGAACGAAGTGGTTTGAGAGATAAGGAGCCCCAAAGGTGGCTACACCGAAACTGGAAACCAATTTCAGTCCATCAAGGACTTAGCCATATTTTGGAGTTCCAAAACAGCACTAAGCTTGGTTTTGTGGGCACTGTTTGGCTAGGCTAGGGGCTGAACTAGGCTTGGGTCCTTATTGGCGGTCCTTATAGTCCAATTCCGACCGCAAAATAAGATAGTAATAAAGGGGAACTGACATCTCTTACTCATGTATTTTATTTATATTAACCTATTTCCACATGTATTGGAGAATAATTGTTTTACTGGACACATATTGGAATAACAGAGAAAACGTGCTCAAAGTACACAAGAAACGTAGCGTAACGCCCATCTGACGCGAGCACTAAAGGGAAAGGGCACACAAACCAGGGCTACCGACATCTTTCAAGGCCCAACCCCGAGGATCACACTGGGGACCCACCTGCCAGCCACCACGACGAAGGCGGTTGCGGGGAGGCGTTACCTGAGGTCGGCCGACCGACCCCGTCGCCACGCTTCTCGCCCCCAGCCAACATGTGGTGTAACAAAACCGCCCAATTTATACAAGCTTAAGTAAGAAAATCACCTACCAGAGTAGATAGATTAACGCACTTGAGCTCACATAAACCTAGTAGTCCGTGAAATCACGAAGGATTTTAAATTTTTCCACAATACAGTCAAGATCGTACTTAGTTTAGCAATTACCATTCATACGCGTACATAAGTTCGCACATAGTTCAAATACATCGGAGTTCGGAATAAAAGTTATTACAAACCAAGTCTGAATAGTAGCAGAAGCAAATTGTTTTCGAAACCACACACACATTTAGTTTAGATTATAGTGCCAACTTCTGGTCATGTCCGACAAAAGCAAAAGCGACGATAGAGAGTGACCATGCCCTTGGTCTATGCATCGCCCATCGCTGGGTAGAGGCAGTTAATACAATAACCATAGTACATCTGTCCATCTGCAAAACAACATGGGACAAAACCCTGAGTACGGGAATGTACTCAGCTAGACATACCCATCATAACTGATAATAAATAGACTCCAAGGAGTATGAAAGGCTTTATAGTGGGGCTAGTTTGACTCTTGTTGCAAAAGCAATTATTACTTGTAAGCAATTGAATCTTTTAGCATCAGGTTAATCCTCATTAACCTACCATCTAGGTTTGCACCTGAACTAAGGCAATCATGTGATTAAGACAATTAGCTGTAGCCATATCATAATGTGTACTTTCAGTATGATCACCATACTGCTCGTAACCATCTCGGTGTTTCATATACATTACTACGATGACGTGGCTCAAGTCAAGTGCTTACTATCTAGGAGCGATGGCGATTCGAATTGATTCCTAACCAGCTGGTGATTTATTTCCCCACACAAACCACACTCACCCGCTAAAGTGAGCTACAGGTCACCACGGCACATATTCAGGTGTAACGTCGCGGGTTGAACAGGAGCCGCCACACCCAGGGGCCAGCTGATTGCCAGGAAGGGTCTAGGACTTTAAACACCTACCCCCCTTGGGCTCACCATCGCGCCCCTGTCTACCCCCATACAGCTCCAATATGATGCGCCCTGCATGTCCACTCCCGGCCTGAATAGTGTTAGGCTTCGCGGTCGGAATGACTTATCCGGCCAACTAAATGTGAGGCATGCGTTCAACATGACTTGAGGGACGCACAATGGTACGGTCCTTAATCGACACAGACGGAGTCACTATAGCTCAACTACTCTATAAGCCCCCGACCGATCTCTAGTTCTTTACCAACACATGGTTGTTTCCATCATAACTGCACCTTTTTCACGTAACTGAGTAACCACCTATATCTCGCAGGTGACAGGAAGTCACCCGACTTCTACCGGTCTAAGCAAGGCTAAGCATTTTATTCGATCCTGCACCTACTTAGGATTTAGGGAATATATATATTGGACAAGGATGGAATATAATGCAGCAAGAGTTTTCACTCAACTCCTATAACTTAATGCATCAAACATATCTAGATACTCAATTGTATTTTGCAAAACATGGGAGGCTTAGAATGCTCCGGGGCTTGCCTTTCTCAAAGGAGCTAGGTCGATGATCTAGGCACTCTTGCAGATCTTCCTCGGCGGCCTCTTCCTCGACTTGCACCTCCTGTGCCTGCTCCTCGGACTCCTCGGGAACTGGATTCGGGGTCTCCTCCTGCGATCCTGTATGATGCAGATGCAGGTATGAATACGAAGGATGCAAGGAGTGTATACAAGGGAGCATGATGGTATGATGATATGGGTGCTTGTTGGTGACTGAACAATTTCCATTTAACTCTTCTACAAGGTAGTCAACATCATCTAAGAACATGTACCATAAACACATGTCATCTACTGCATTCTCTTCTACTAAACTAGCTACTAGCACACAACATTACAAACACCACTACTGCTAGCAACACTACTTTAACCAAAAGTACAGCAAACTACCCATATTGACATGTGTTTATGGTACATGTTCTTAGATGATGTTGACTACCTTGTAGAAGAGTTAAATGGAAATTGTTCAGTCACCAACAAGCACCCATATCATCATACCATCATGCTCCCTTGTATACACTCCTTGCATCCTTCGTATTCATACCTGCATCTGCATCATACAGGATCGCAGGAGGAGACCCCGAATCCAGTTCCCGAGGAGTCCGAGGAGCAGGCACAGGAGGTGCAAGTCGAGGAAGAGGCCGCCGAGGAAGATCTGCAAGAGTGCCTAGATCATCGACCTAGCTCCTTTGAGAAAGGCAAGCCCCGGAGCATTCTAAGCCTCCCATGTTTTGCAAAATACAATTGAGTATCTAGATATGTTTGATGCATTAAGTTATAGGAGTTGAGTGAAAACTCTTGCTGCATTATATTCCATCCTTGTCCAATATATATATTCCCTAAATCCTAAGTAGGTGCAGGATCGAATAAAATGCTTAGCCTTGCTTAGACCGGTAGAAGTCGGGTGACTTCCTGTCACCTGCGAGATATAGGTGGTTACTCAGTTACGTGAAAAAGGTGCAGTTATGATGGAAACAACCATGTGTTGGTAAAGAACTAGAGATCGGTCGGGGGCTTATAGAGTAGTTGAGCTATAGTGACTCCGTCTGTGTCGATTAAGGACCGTACCATTGTGCGTCCCTCAAGTCATGTTGAACGCATGCCTCACATTTAGTTGGCCGGATAAGTCATTCCGACCGCGAAGCCTAACACTATTCAGGCCGGGAGTGGACATGCAGGGCGCATCATATTGGAGCTGTATGGGGGTAGACAGGGGCGCGATGGTGAGCCCAAGGGGGGTAGGTGTTTAAAGTCCTAGACCCTTCCTGGCAATCAGCTGGCCCCTGGGTGTGGCGGCTCCTGTTCAACCCGCGACGTTACACCTGAATATGTGCCGTGGTGACCTGTAGCTCACTTTAGCGGGTGAGTGTGGTTTGTGTGGGGAAATAAATCACCAGCTGGTTAGGAATCAATTCGAATCGCCATCGCTCCTAGATAGTAAGCACTTGACTTGAGCCACGTCATCGTAGTAATGTATATGAAACACCGAGATGGTTACGAGCAGTATGGTGATCATACTGAAAGTACACATTATGATATGGCTACAGCTAATTGTCTTAATCACATGATTGCCTTAGTTCAGGTGCAAACCTAGATGGTAGGTTAATGAGGATTAACCTGATGCTAAAAGATTCAATTGCTTACAAGTAATAATTGCTTTTGCAACAAGAGTCAAACTAGCCCCACTATAAAGCCTTTCATACTCCTTGGAGTCTATTTATTATCAGTTATGATGGGTATGTCTAGCTGAGTACATTCCCGTACTCAGGGTTTTGTCCCATGTTGTTTTGCAGATGGACAGATGTACTATGGTTATTGTATTAACTGCCTCTACCCAGCGATGGGCGATGCATAGACCAAGGGCATGGTCACTCTCTATCGTCGCTTTTGCTTTTGTCGGACATGACCAGAAGTTGGCACTATAATCTAAACTAAATGTGTGTGTGGTTTCGAAAACAATTTGCTTCTGCTACTATTCAGACTTGGTTTGTAATAACTTTTATTCCGAACTCCGATGTATTTGAACTATGTGCGAACTTATGTACGCGTATGAATGGTAATTGCTAAACTAAGTACGATCTTGACTGTATTGTGGAAAAATTTAAAATCCTTCGTGATTTCACGGACTACTAGGTTTATGTGAGCTCAAGTGCGTTAATCTATCTACTCTGGTAGGTGATTTTCTTACTTAAGCTTGTATAAATTGGGCGGTTTTGTTACACCACATGTTGGCTGGGGGCGAGAAGCGTGGCGGACGGGGTCGGTCGGCCGACCTCAGGTAACGCCTCCCCGCAACCGCCTTCGTGCGTGGTGGCTGGCAGGTGGGTCCCCAGTGTGATCCTCGGGGTTGGGCCTTGAAAGATGTCGGTAGCCCTGGTTTGTGTGCCCTTTCCCTTTAGTGCTCGCGTCAGATGGGCGTTACGCTACGTTTCTTGTGTACTTTGAGCACGTTTTCTCTGTTATTCCAATATGTGTCCAGTAAAACAATTATTCTCCAATACATGTGGAAATAGGTTAATATAAATAAAATACATGAGTAAGAGATGTCAGTTCCCCTTTATTACTATCTTATTTTGCGGTCGAATTGGACTATAAGGACCGCCAATAAGGACCCAAGCCTAGTTCAGCCCCTAGCCTAGCCAAACAGTGCCCACAAAACCAAGCTTAGTGCTGTTTTGGAACTCCAAAATATGGCTAAGTCCTTGATGGACTGAAATTGGTTTCCAGTTTCGGTGTAGCCACCTTTGGGGCTCCTTATCTCTCAAACCACTTCGTTCTAGTCACGATCCTTTAAGAAAAGTTGGAGATCGCTCGTAACCCTACAACTTTTATTAACGGACTTTGAACTAAGGACGCTTGGATTAGGAGATTGAGAGGGAGGAAGATGGAGGTTTAGTCGGCTCCTTAGCTGATTTTGAATCGGTTGAATGCGTGGTCGTGGCCGACCGACCACAGCATGCGGACGTCGCGTGGCGACCGTACATCGCCGGTGCCCCCACCTCTGCCTCGTGTCGATGCCAAGGGGCCGCACGGGCACTCTCTCTCTCTCGCTCAGTCGCTTGCTCACCCTCTTTCCTCTCCCTTTCGCTCTCCCGAGCCGAGAAAGGCGATTTCACCATCGCCGCCGTGATTCTCTTCACACCGAGCATCTCCATCTGATTCCTTCCACCCACAGATGTGTCGTGAGCAGCTCTACGTTTCTAGCCTAGCTGCATCACCATTTGTGCAAAGGTAAGGTCCCTCAGGCCGAGTTGTTGCCGTCATGCTTGCCATGGCCGCCGAGCTAGAGCTCGTGCCTGGCCGGAGCACCTCCGACCCCTCTCTGCACTCTCTTCCTTTAGTTCAGTAGCGGCTAGGGTTTGCACTTGAACATGCCATTGGCCAATGCCAGCCTCATCGGCGACCAAACGTCGCTCGCCGCCGCTGTGAACTGGTCGTGCCACCACCATGCACGCGGCCATACCCACCGGCGCCTTCACAAGCCCCAAACCCTAACCCTAGATCTTCGCCAAGAAACCCTAGAGCCATAGCCATGCTCGGCGGAGCCCGCCATTGCGGAGCCGGCAATGCGCCGCCGTGCAAGCGCCGCCGTGTCGCCATGACTGCCGTCGACCTAGCTAGGAGCCCCTAACGGTCCAACCACCTAGCCTAGTCGATGCGCAAGGTTGAGGGGAGCACGTTGGTATGGACCCCACTGCTAGAAACCTGGCCGCCGACGAGTTTCTCGCTGGTCAACCATGCCCCTACCCAGTGCCACTGAACTGTGGGCCCGTTGACCGCCTAGGCCCTGCCTATCAGCGCCTGGGCGCGCTGAGCTGGGTACGCCTAGCAGTTTTTAGGGTTTAGCTGTGTTTTAGTTTTATTCTTTTCTAGAAAATGTGTTTAGTTTGTAAAATTCATATCTTGAGCTAGAAAAGTCCTTTTTTGAGTGAAACTAGTTTTGTTGTGAACTGCTCTATCGGACCATAAACTTGCTGTTTGGTGATGTTTTATAGGCTGTATTAATTATCCATATTAAGTGCTACTTAAACTTGTAAAATGTGAAATTGGAGCTAGGAATGTCCAAAAATAATGGTTCCAGTTTTGTTAGCTTTGTTTTGTCATGAACTAACTAAGAAAAATAGTGAACCCACAGTTTAGATGCTTTTACTATGCTATAATGAATTAACCTTGTTTAATGCTTGTTTTCATGCAAAAATGAGTATGGAAAATATATGTATTCTTTATGTATGAAATAATTTTCATAGCTTCCTGGTGACATGCTTATGACAAGAAAAATATGAAATCTGTTATTTGACACTTTTCAATAGGATGAAACTATTTAAGTTGTTATATGCATATTTTGCTTGTTATAGTTGTAGAGGCTGTCATGCTTGCTCAAAAAAATTGTGAAATTTATACAGTGGACTGTTGTATGCATCCTTAAGCTACTGTAATTTTCTTAGAAATTATTGTGCACCAGAAGTAGCAGTTCTCTGTTTCACCTTGCTAAGCTAGGTAAATTAATAAAGGCATGCAAATAATTTATTTGGGTTCAACCATTAACTTTTCTAACATGTTTGTAATGTATATAATCTGTTGGTATGGTGGGTAGTGCCCAGGTTCAAGTGTTTGTATGCAGTTAGCTATTTTCTTGCTATATAAATCATGTGTCCAACTTTTCTTGACTTTTTTGCTTTATGTGAGCTTGATGCCTAGTGATAGTTGCTTAAGCTAATTAAGATAAGTTATTAGCTGTAGGTTTTAGACTTCTTACTGCTAATGAATAGTTGTATCTTAGATTACTTGAACATGGTGAGTGTTTACTTCTTCTTCTAGAGAAGAGATATGCACCTACTCAGTAAAATAAATTTAATCTTACTATCACCTTGTCACCATATCTAGTTAGGAGTATGTTTTGTGCTTTGCATCATATCATCCATGTCATCTCCTATGCATTCCTTTTATTTAAACAAGTATCCATACATATAGGATTGCCAGAACGAGTGACACTTCTGGAGTTCGAGCTCGTAGGAGAGGAGAACCCGCTCACGCTCGTAGGAGAGGAGAACGCGCTGCTGCCCGAGTGCCCTGATCACGCTCCCACTAGTTACCTCAAAGGCAAGCCCTGGAGCATATTAAGCCTCCCACTCTTTATGAAAATCGACTTGAGTGCTTTTATGTTTATGCATTAAGTTATAGGATTTGATTGAAACCGTTGATGCATACATTCCCCACCTTGTCCAGAAAACACCATGATACCCTATATTAGGTGTAGGCCAAAATATATGCTTAGCCATGCTTAGACCGGTAGAAGTTGGGTGATTTCCTGTCACCTGCGAGATATAGGTGGATACTCGATCACGGTTGGCTATATTCGCTATCGTGGAAAAGAACCATGTGTTAGTATGTAAACGAAGACCTGGTGGGATCTTATATGTTGATGGTGATAGGTTTGGCTTATGTTGATCCCGTCCGTGTTGGTTAAGGACCGTACCGTTGTTGGACCTTGCTCGAGATTTTATGTACCCTTTCACATAGCTGGCCGGATAAGTCGTTCCAACCGCGAAACCGAGTAGTTTGATTTGGGCTGGAAATTTGAGATGTTGATTGGGCACACTGGTCGGGAGAAAGTATGTGCGGGGGACAGGGAAGGACCTTGGGCAGGGAAACATGATCATCCCGACTTCCGGTTGCCCCTTGAGTGTGCGGCTCAACTCAAACCCACGAATTGTTCCCGAATAGGGCCAAAGGTGACCTAAGGTGACTAATGATCTGGTATGCCTAGGTTTGTGTTATGGATTTCTGCCCAGCTGGTTGCAATCGATTCGAATCACCGCCCGGATAGTGAGAAAGTTCCCTGTCTAGCATCGTAGTAAGTTAATGAAAGATGATGGTTATGTTGTTCATTGCAAAAAATTGGATATGGTTACTAATGTGATGTTGTTACCTTAATCAAGTTATTGCTTCAAGATAGTTGCAAACTTAGCTATAATGAACTTGATGCTAGAAAACTAAAATGGTAGGATTCATTTTAGCGAACTTTTATGCAAAAAAATTGTTGTCAAGCTAGCTCCACCATGAAAAACCTGAAATTCTCCTTGGTGTCAATTTATTTTTGGTTTATGAAGGATAAGTCTAGCTGAGCACATCCTCGTACTCAAGGTTTATTCCCCCTACATGACAAGGTGATGTCCACCAACGCTGCGGCAGAGGACGTATGTACCCAATGCATAGACCAAAGACTAGAACCAAACCAACTTGTACATTGTGCCCTCCTCAGAATATAAGGGGAGGCACAATTACCTTTGAGGGAAAGAGGATCTAAATCAGCCCAAACTCTAGGAGGGAGGATTGGACTCAACTCAGTGGGGAGATCCAATTTGGTCCATCACCGGGGGACCGAGGAAGAACACTGACGAAGTCTAGGATAGCACCGAGCGATCCCCTACCAATCTCTCTCGATTTCCACCATTGTAACCCTGTGATTGGGCATTCACTACTACACAAATGATTTTGTGAGACACCACCCTTTGATTAATGGAGGCGGGTGGCTTGGGCAGCTGCCTCCGTTAATCAGTGGCAGGGCCACCGGCCGAGCACCCACCTTGGTTAATGATTAACAGAGGCGGGCAACTTTAGGCGTCCGCCACCGTTAATGCTAGATTAACGGAGGCGGTTGCTTTCGTTAATGGATTAACCGAGGTGGGCACCGTTAGCCGCCCGCCTCGGTTAATCCATTAATGAAGGCGGTTGGTGTAATGCGACCGCCTCCGTAATAGGTGATTAATGGAGGTGATCGCCCTTACAACGCCCACCTCTATTAATGATTGGCTATAAATGCAGTGCTCAGCCGCCCCACCTTCTTCCTCATGGCTTCCCCTCCATTTTTGATGGGTTTTGAGCTCCAAAACCCCAAAAATTCACCATTTTTTAGGGGAAGAAGTTTTGCTCTTGCATTTCTTGAAGGAGGACATCGCAGGAGGTTGCTACATGCTCCCCAATCCTTATTCTCCCCTCTTTTTCAATATTTGGTTGCTCTAGATATAGATCTAGATCTTGTTTTTCATGGAGGAGAGAGAAAATAGATCTAGGTCTTGATTTGCTGCAGTTTCCTTGTAATACTGCTATACTTATGTCTTGTTCACTACGTGTGCAAGGACCGCTGGCGTGGACAGGTCAGAGTGGATGTATCGAACATCGAGGTTAACACAGGTCTACTTAGGTCAGGTGAAAAGTTTGTTGCTGCTGCTCAAAAGCATAGTCTGAGTGTGAATCGGCAGGGACTCATCATATGTTTGTGTTCTCACTACAAGAACAAGCTTGCCCATCAAGAAAGCGTGGTGTAATCTCACTTGATCAAGTTTGGTTTCGTCCTGGAATACACAGTCTTGAGGTTTCACGGCGAAGCAGATGCGAGTGCTGGTGTGGAGGAAACTCGTCGTCGTCAATGGCAGTGAATGCAGACCATGGAGGAGAACCCTAATCATCATCATGCGGCGGCACGGCGTTGCTGGCGACAATGTTGATTTCATCATGATGGATGATTTAATCCAAGACATGGCCAACGGTGGCGGTGGGGGTGATGAGGATGGTGAGTCGGCTGCTATGATGGAGCCTAAGGATGTGGAGCTTTTTGATGAAATAATTAACTGCCTCGACAACGATGACGTTCTGTTTGGGTGCCCGAGGTGGCTATACAATTTTAGAGAGATGAAGTTGGTGACAATTGATCTGCTCTATAAGGACTGTCCAAAGCAATGGATGACATTGCGTTTTGACCTCTAGATGCTAATGCTTGTAACATAACCGCCCAATTTATACAAGATCAAGC
>JAHUYU010000058.1:0-17807 GCA_030439765.1 Tripidium arundinaceum | reverse complement strand
CCCGCATCTCACCACTCATCATCACATCTCACCACTCATCATCACATCTCACCTCTCATCATCCCTCACATCATCCTCATACTCTCAGTCCAAGCGATGAGGCAGCCTCCGCATGCCCCTCATCTCAACGACCTCAAGCCGGACCTATCTTCGGGGAGAAAAGAAGCACAAGAGAAGACTAGCAGGATGAAACAATTCACAGGAATGATCATGACCGAGATCGCGGCTATACATATAGTTTTAACTCTACAGAGTGTGTACACTATACCAACAGGATCACCATCATCGACCATGGCCGCGGTCTAGGCAAACACCGCTCAAGAACCAGCACATTCTGCACCAGACTGCCCCAAGTGGAGTAGCATACGACACGACGCATACACTTGGGATTGTGATTAGGGTAGCAGGAAAGCCCACTGCATCCTTCTCACTGTGCTCCTAGGGCCTAAAAACCCCGTGCACCTCTTCTCCCACAGAACTGGCTTAGCCCATAGTAACTCATAGAACGGGCCCCGCCTCACACAGGGCCTGTGGCGTGCACGTTTGACATAGTCCCATGTCCCAGGCATCAACCCACGATGGTCCTTAATTGGCAGAGCAAGCACCTTCCACCAACACATGGCCCACCTCTCATGAGTAGCCACCTCCACACGCCTATCTCATATCTATCATAACCATCATATCCACTAAATCCTAAGGGATACCAAAGCTTAGGTCAAAGCCATAGGTTCACAGCATGTGTGAGTGAATTTGGTTCTTCTTTGTTCTTTTGGTTCTTTCTGTTAGTTCGTAGCTTATAGCATTACCGTTGCACGCGCGACAGCTTGGAGGAGGACCCGTGGGGTGGAGCTGACCCCGGAGTAGAGACCCCTGTCGATCGACTACACCAACTATTGGAGACTTGCACCACTACTACCTCGACATCGCAGGTGTCATGGCAGCACCTTTACTTAGAGAATCCTATTAGGCATTGCAAAGTAGATTGCTAGTGCTTTACATTTATTCATTTGCTAGTATATGTGTTGCATGTTATTTCCTAAGCCATGATTGCCTTGCTTGAAAACCACCTCACCCTGATTACCCAGCTCCGCGCTCGCACTTATATATGCCTACCTGCTTACTTGCATTTACTTCCATCATAATTACATATATGCCTTGTTATGTGATGCGATGGTTGGATGGTTGTTGTGGGTGGTGGATTGGGGTTGGCCGTGAGGCTTCCCCATAAGGTAGATGGTAGTTTGGCATGACGGGAGCATTGAATCCATGTGGGTGGTGGTGATTTGAGGAGATCTGGAGATATTTCTTGTCTTGACCCCTTCTTTGGTGATATCGACTGGAGCAAGAGGATTACTATGGTGGGGTGCATAGGTGCATGGAGTGCCTCGGATCTGATTCTTGTGGATATGATGGTTATGATAGATATGAGATAGGCGTGTGGAGGTGGCTACTCATGAGAGGTGGGCCATGTGTTGGTGGAAGGTGCTTGCTCTGGCCAATTAAGGACATCGTGGGTTGATGCCTGGGACATGGGACTATGTCAAACGTGCACGCCACAGGCCCTGTGTGAGGCGGGGCCCGTTCTATTGAGTTACTATGGGCTAAGCCAGTTCTGTGGGGAGAAGAGGTGCACGGGGTTTTTAGGCCCTAGGAGCACAGTGAGAAGGATGCAGTGGGCTTTCCTGCTACCCTAATCACAATCCCAAGTGTATGCGTCGTGTCGTATGCTACTCCACTTGGGGGCAGTCTGGTGCAGAATGTGCTGGTTCTTGAGCGGTGTTTGCCTAGACCGCGGCCATGGTCGATGATGGTGATCCTGTTGGGTATAGTGTACACACTCTGTAGAGTTAAAACTATATGTATAGCCGCGATCTCGGTCATGATCATTCCTGTGAATTGTTTCATCCTGCTAGTCTTCTCTTGTGCTTCTTTTCTCCCCGAAGATAGGTCCGGCTTGAGGTCGTTGAGATGAGGGGCATGCGGAGGCTGCCTCATCGCTTGGACTGAGAGTATGAGGATGATGTGAGGGATGATGAGAGGTGAGATGTGATGATGAGTGGTGAGATGTGATGATGAGTGGTGAGATGCGATGATGAGTGGTGAGATATGATGATGAGTGGATGGTGTGATTGAGATTGTGTGTTGGGTTTTGAGAAGATATACTTTATATACTTGTTGCTGCTCTGCATGCGCTAAGGATGCAACCTACAGCCAAACTATTAGGATCACCAGATCCCTTTCATTTTCTCTTTCCACTAAAGCTCATCAGTGCTGACCATGGCTTGCACACTTCTGGTGGTGTGCAGAATTCTCAACTTGCAATGATGATTTGTTGGTTTCGTTCTACACTCAAGGATGCCTCTAGATTGGAAGATTTGCCAAGCTTCGCTGCTACGATAGAATAATGGTGTTTTGTTTGGTTTTAGCCAGAGGGCTTGTATCCAAGCTATTGTAATATCTATATTTATGCACTCTGATGTTGTATAACTATGTAATCAGCTAAAAATTGGATGCCCATGATAGCCAAGATATCCTGGGACTATCACAGAGGGGCAAAAGAGCCGGAATTTCTATTTTGGAAATTCTGGTTCGTTTCATGGATAGGAGTAAGCTTTTGTGTGATGCATGCGAACTTGTCAAGCATACAAGATCAAGTTATCCTTGTATTGGTCTTCGTAGTTGTGAACCCTTTATGTTAATACACTCTGATGTTTAGAGTCCCTGTTCAGTTACATCTTTGAGTGGGTTTAAAGGGTTTGTCACCTTTATTGATTGCAATACTCATATGACATGGATTTACATGCTCAAGGGTAAGAATGAAGTCCTTCGATGCTTCCAAGATTTTCATAACCTAGTCACTATCAATTTAATGCGAAGGTTCAGATTATTCGCAATGATAATGGGAAGGAGTATGTGAACTATGATTTTGTGAAGTATATTTCAGGTCATGGATGATACATCAAACCACTTGCCCTGGCATCCCACCACAAAATGGTGTAGCTAAGAGGAAGAATCGACATTTATCGAAGGTAGCGAGGTCACTAATGTTTCAAATGAATGTGCCTAAGTACCTCTGGAGCAAGGCTGCTAATTTTTAGTGATAATGCATCCAAACAAGCCCTTGGCTCAGTGCCCTCACCTTCCGTCGTCGGAATTGTCCAAATCCCGTCACCTCCCAGCCTTCCCTCAACGTCGATCTCAGTTTGAGGTGAGTAGGCAACATGAATTGCGGCTGTCATCCGACGTCGCCTCCATCGACAGCGACCAGCCGGCATCCCGATGATACCACTATCATCCTCCGTCTCTGCTCCGCTCATGAGGAGAGCCCACGCGACTGCCACCTCAGGCTGCGTCGATGGTGAGTAGCGGGGCCACCCCTCCGCTCGTCTTTGCTGGTGGCATCGTGGATGCCGAGGGCGTGCTGCCACCTGCCACCAGCGGCAACGATCGGTGCCATGGACAATCCCCTCATTTTTGCCGCTATTGGGGACGTGGAGGACAAGAACCTGAAGCACTTGCTTTCTTCGATGACCCGGAACTCCACTGCTTCTCCCATCTCTCAAGGTGATTCCCTGCTTCCTTCGTTAATCCGGAGCTCCACAGCTTCCCCCGTCTGCCAAGGTGATAAGGTCGCTGATGTGGAGCATGTCGTCGTGCTGTGGTCCCTTAATCTCTAGGGTCATATGTTCCTCCCTAATCTCCTCCTACAAGTCGCGTGTTGCCTCCGCTTCTCACGCAAGGATGTCGAGAGGATGTGTGGGGTGTGATCGGCCTAGAGGGAGGGTATCCCTTCTATAATCAATCCATTCTTGTTCTCTCTAGAAAGGAGCCAGACATAGACTCGGAGGTCCTTCTTATGTAGATCAATAGGTCCAAGCTTCACGAGGATGCTCGTTTCAAGATGAGGCTCCCTTTCACCTGACCACCACCAGGAGTCTCTGCTGGGGTTAAGCTCTATGGCCCATGGCATTGCAATGCCACAATCCTGATACGCGAAAAATCTTTGTGTGCTACATACAGTGTGGTGAAAGTAAGAAAATGTTCCCCTTCCAATGGGAATGACACCAAAATCATTGTTTCTTGAGCCCTTGACCCCGTAGCAATTCGTACTGATGGCGCAAGATTAGAATGTCGATGGAATGCTATATGTTGACAGTGATGGTTTTCCATGGCCACTGGAGGTGGACCATGGTGGATGCAGACCCCAGGGGTGGATAAGGACTCAATCATCATAATTGATGAGTCCGGGCATTCGGTGGACGATGAGGCTGAGGTTATGTAGATTTGTTCAAGTGCCACAACTCTTCTATAGGATGGCACAAGCACCAAGTAGTAGGATCAAAACGGACAACACTTGTTTCTGTGCAATAGGAAGGTGTACTTATTGCAAATCTTTGACTCACGACAAGCGCCACAAGGGGTTGTTGTACGCTTGTTTGCAATTAAGAAAGTGGGCAATGAATACAGGGTGCTGCCAGTGTTCAACATTGGGAAGTTTTTGGTCTACCTAGGTCCAAACTAATCTTTTGTGCTGCCTTCAGTAGACCCTCTTGTTGGTCACCTGGCAAATACTGCCTATGTAGAGGACTACAGGGGCTCCATCTAGTGGCCCCAGGCCCTAGCCATAAACTAATCTTTTCTGCTATGTTTTTGTAATGGTTGTTTCTGTTGTGTTTTTGTGCATCTGTTGTGATGGTTGTTTCTGCTGTGTTTTTGTGTATTTGTTGTCTAATTTGTGATGCTTTATATCAGGTCAATAGATTGGTGCTGAATTGACATAGGCTGTGTTGGGATGTAGACCTTTACCTATAACTTCACCGAGGTGAAGGTTCAACTACGGCACTAGTCCCACACAGGAAGAATGGAATGAGAGGAAATACTAGATACTAGGGTTTTGAGAATGAGAGAGCCCCTTTGCCCTTGCCCCTTGGGCTATATTTATAGGGGAGGTGGGAGGAGGCAATCTTCCTCCCTACCCCAATTGGTTTACAAATTACATGGAGGTCTTGGACCTCTTGGGCCTTTTATGTGGTAGGGGTAGGTGCAGCCGTCCTTACCCAACAGGCTGGTTGTGGCTGTGTATCAGCATCAGGCAGGACTCGGCTCCAAGGTGGTAGGGTTCCTATTGCGTAAACTCTAGGGTTTTTATTTGTTTATTGTCCACCTAATAATCTTACTGCTACTTGAGACATTGTTGTATATATGTGTCATCATTGCATAACCATTTTCTAGATACAAACTAGGGTGGTAGTTATCTTGCATTGAAAATGTTGATAACACACATATTAGTGTAGAAACAACCGCAAGACATAGATTGTCATCATGATACCACCAGTTTTAAGAATTTTGTCATGCTCTTAATTGGACTTTTAGATAAAGATGTTGGTTAACATTACGTTTGTAAATATTATGTCTCATGATTCTTGTATTTTTGTTTCCTCTCTATTTTTCTGTTTGTAAATATTCTGTACAATTCTACTTTTTTAATACTAGAAAACAGTTGGGGCCTGCCCTCATATTCGACTCAAAAACATTATGCATTTTGAATCAGTGGGGGTAAGAGCAAAGCATGGTTTATCCTCACATTCTTCCAATCCCCCACCCCCTCTTTTTTTAGCTGAATCAATGGAGGCAAATCACCCAAATATCATGTTAATTGACCCTAGATGGTCATGCTTTACAATGAGCAGGAATGGAGCTTGCCAAGTTGATAGAGTGGGGGGGTTCTGGTACAAGTTAGGCTAATTTACATAGGCATTAGACTGGCAACACACCATTGTTTGCTTCACTTCAAAATTTGATACTATCCTTCGAGGGTATGCAGTTCATGTTCTATTTTGTTCTAACCTGTCCTCTTTGCATGTGCATGTACCAACATAGGAATTGCTATTCATTTGATATCTTTAATGCATTATGCAAATTTTATCTTCTTTATCTCAGATTCACTTAAAGGCTTATTTGGATGAAGCTAGGTTGCCTGTTTGTGGTATGTAGGCATGCAACATGTTTTTTTGAACGCAATGGAAGGAGCTCCGCCTTTCAATTAGGTAGAATGGAATTGACCCGGTTTGTAAGGGAAACGGCCCGAAAACCATACAGACACGCGCTTTATTAGATGGAAAATCGGCAAAAACCTAACCACGATAGCCCAGACGACAAACCCTAGGCAATCCACTTACACATAAAGGACACCCGATGGAGCCCACCACATGTCATCATTGCCGAGCTTGACAGCAGCAGTAAGCAGCTCTGACTTCCCATGGTGAACATCAGCCAAGGATCTAACACACCCGACAGAGCCCACCGCATGTCATCAACTCATCGTTGCTGAGCTTACCACAAGCAGCAATAAGAAGCTCCGACTTCCAAGGTGAACATCAGCTAAGGTCATAAGGACCCTAACATGCTGCCACATACTCGCAACAAGTCCTAACCTCCCAAGGAGTTAACGTGGTGTCTCATCATTGCCGAGCTTCATTGCACCAAAAACAAAGTAGCTCTAACTTCACCACTGTAGATCACCCTAGGAGAACCAAAGACGTACCGCAAGCAAGCAATGAACCCGAAAGAGCCCGGCCTCGTCGAAAACCCAAAGGCTTGCAGACAAGCAAAAAATTTCCCATGCGAAACGACCTCCATGGAGACGGTGTAGGGCTTCTAGGAGACACCTTCAGGAAGGGAACGATGTTCATCGCAGTTGTCACCTGCCTAGGAACCCTAGGTGGAGTTTCCTCAGAAGAACCCCGTAGGATGACGGGAGGCACTTCGACGACGCTTCCAAGGAAGAGAACGACACCCAAAGTGTCGCCATCATCGGCTCTAACTAACACCATCCGGGGCTTTCGCCTGGGGCAACCCACCTCACACTTGCACAAAGGGGCTGCACCACCCAATGTTTCCCGGTCCAACAAGCACCACCGCGCATGGCCACAGACCGATGTGAGTGGCCAACATAGTAGCTCCCGCGAATCCAACGAAGATGTCTATCGTCTGCACCGCACGCATCTCACAAGAACCATTGCGGAAGGTCGTGCCACAACAAGGATGTTGTGACTGAGATCCATGGCTGTCATGCCCCAACAGTGCTGCAGGGAGCCAGACTATGCTGCCGAGTGTTGGTATTTCTTAACGTATGCAGAAAGATTCCGCAAGCGCACGGAACTACCGCTGTAGCACTTCACCTAGAGTATTCAAGGTATCGTAACGCTCAGGGAATGAATGTCTTAATTATTCCTAACAAGTCCTCCCAATTGACTAGAAGATTTGATAATGGGTAACAAGTTTTATCTTTAAACAAAATATTTAATCAAATTGACTATAGCTACGATTTACTTGCTTCAGGCTTTGGCTTAGACCTAGTATGCCAAGTCCCTCCAGTGTAAAGCTCTACTCCGTAACCGGACGTGGGAGAATACATGGATGAACAGGGCTGTCACCACCTGCCAACTACCCCTCTACTGTGGATTACGCAGCAAACGAAGGTAATCTCTAGCCTAGACACCACGTCTACGCTATTAATTACTACTCTAGTAGTGCGCCGGGTCTCCCCTACCTACTAGAATATCTGCTACTAGAACAGACGACGAACCCACAAGTAAATAATAACTAGAATCAAATGAATCAAACGCTTGAAATAAAGATAAAGAAGATAAAATTTGCATAATGCATTAAAGATATCAAATGAATAGCAATTCCTATGTTGGTACATGCACATGCAAAGAGGACAGGTTAGAACAAAATAGAACATGAACTGCATACCCTCGAAGGATAGTATCAAATTTTGAAGTGAAGCAAACAATGGTGTGTTGCCAGTCTAATGCCTATGTAAATTAGCCTAACTTGTACCCAGAACCCCCCCACTCTATCAACTTGGCAAGCTCCATTCCTGCTCATTTGTAAAGCATGACCATCTAGGTCAATTAACATGATATTTGGGTGATTTGCCTCCATTGATTCAGCTAAAAAAAGAGGGGGTGGGGGATTGGAAGAATGTGAGGATAAACCATGCTTTGCTCTTACCCCCACTGATTCAAAATGCATAATGTTTTTGAGTCGAATATGAGGGCAGGCCCCAACTGTTTTCTAGTATTAAAAAAGTAGAATTGTACAGAATATTTACAAACAGAAAAATAGAGAGGAAACAAAAATACAAGAATCATGAGACATAATATTTACAAACGTAATGTTAACCAACATCTTTATCTAAAAGTCCAATTAAGAGCATGACAAAATTCTAAAAACTGGTGGTATCATGATGACAATCTATGTCTTGCGGTTGTTTCTACACTAATATGTGTGTTATCAACATTTTCAATGCAAGATAACTACCACCCTAGTTTGTATCTAGAAAATGGTTATGCAATGATGACACATATATACAACAATGTCTCAAGTAGCAGTAAGATTATTAGGTGGACAATAAACAAATAAAAACCCTAGAGTTTACGCAATAGGAACCCTACCACCTTGGAGCCGAGTCCTGCCTGATGCTGATACACAGCCACAACCAGCCTGTTGGGTAAGGACGGCTGCACCTACCCCCTACCACATAAAAGGCCCAAGAGGTCCAAGGACCTCCATGTAATTTGTAAACCAATTGGGGTAGGGAGGAAGATTGCCTCCTCCCACCTCCCCTATAAATATAGCCCAAGGGGCAAGGGCAAAGGGGCTCTCTCATTCTCAAAACCCTAGTATCTAGTATTTCCTCTCATTCCATTCTTCCCTGTGTGGGACTAGTGCCGTAGTTGAACCTTCACCTCGGTGAAGTTATAGGTAAAGGTCTACATCCCAACACAGCCTATGTCAATTCAGCACCAATCTATTGACCTGATATAAAGCATCACAAATTAGACAACAAATACACAAAAACACAGCAGAAACAACCATCACAACAGATGCACAAAAACACAACAGAAACAACCATTACAAAAAATAGCAGAAAAGATTAGTTTATGGCTAGGGCCTGGGGCCACTAGATGAGCCCCTGTAGTCCTCTACATAGGCAGTATTTGCCAGGTGACCAACAAGAGGGTCTACTGAAGGCAGCACAAAAGATTCAGTTTGGACCTAGGTAGACCAAAAACTTCCCAATGTTGAACACTGGCAGCACCCTGTATTCATTGCCCACTTTCTTAATTGCAAACAAGCGTACAACAACCCCTTGTGGCGCTTGTCGTGAGTCAAAGATTTGCAATAAGTACACCTTCCTATTGCACAGAAACAAGTGTTGTCCGTTTTGATCCTACTACTTGGTGCTTGTGCCATCCTATAGAAGAGTTGTGGCACTTGAACAAATCTACATAACCTCAGCCTCATCGTCCACCGAATGCCCGGACTCATCAATTATGATGATTGAGTCCTTATCCACCCCTGGGGTCTGCATCCACCATGGTCCACCCTCCAGTGGCCATGGAAAACCATCACTGTCAACATATAGCATTCCATCGACATTCTAATCTTGCGCCATCAGTACGAATTGCTACGGGGTCAAGGGCTCAAGAAACAATGATTTTGGTGTCATTCCCATTGGAAGGGGAACATTTTCTTACTTTCACCACACTGTATGTAGCACACAAAGATTTTTCGCGTATCAGGATTGTGGCATTGCAATGCCATGGGCCATAGAGCTTAACCCCAGCAGGAGACTCCTGGTGGTGGTCAGGTGAAAGGGAGCCTCATCTTGAAACGAGCATCCTCGTGAAGCTTGGACCTATTGATCTACATAAGAAGGACCTCCGAGTCTATGTCTGGCTCCTTTCTAGAGAGAACAAGAAATGGATTGATTATAGAAGGGATACCCTCCCTCTAGGCCGATCACACCCCACACATCCTCTCGACATCCTTGCGTGAGAAGCGGAGGCAACACGCGACTTGTAGGAGGAGATTAGGGAGGAACATATGACCCTAGAGATTAAGGGACCACAGCACGACGACATGCTCCACATCAGCGACCTTATCACCTTGGCAGACGGGGGAAGCTGTGGAGCTCCGGATTAACGAAGGAAGCAGGGAATCACCTTGAGAGATGGGAGAAGCAGTGGAGTTCCGGGTCATCGAAGAAAGCAAGTGCTTCAGGTTCTTGTCCTCCACGTCCCCAATAGCGGCAAAAATGAGGGGATTGTCCATGGCACCGATCGTTGCCGCTGGTGCAGGTGGCAGCACGCCCTCGGCATCCACGATGCCACCAGCAAAGACGAGCGGAGGGGTGGCCCCGCTACTCACCATCGACGCAGCCTGAGGTGGCAGTCGCGTGGGCTCTCCTCATGAGCGGAGGCAGAGACGGAGGATGATAGTGGTATCATCGGGATGCCGGCTGGTCGCTGTCGATGGAGGCGACGTCGGATGACAGCCGCAATTCATGTTGCCTACTCACCTCAAACTGAGATCGACGTTGAGGGAAGGCTGGGAGGTGACGGGATTTGGACAATTCCGACGACGGAAGGTGAGGGCACTGAGCCAAGGGCTTGTTTGGATGCATTATCACTAAAAATTAGCAGCCTTGCTCCAGAGGTACTTAGGCACATTCATTTGAAACATTAGTGACCTCGCTACCTTCGATAAATGTCGATTCTTCCTCTTAGCTACACCATTTTGTGGTGGGATGCCAGGGCAAGTGGTTTGATGTATCATCCCATGACCTGAAATATACTTCACAAAATCATAGTTCACATACTCCTTCCCATTATCATTGCGAATAATCTGAACCTTCGCATTAAATTGATTAGTGACTAGGTTATGAAAATCTTGGAAGCATCGAAGGACTTCATTCTTACCCTTGAGCATGTAAATCCATGTCATATGAGTATTGCAATCAATAAAGGTGACAAACCCTTTAAACCCACTCAAAGATGTAACTGAACAGGGACTCTAAACATCAGAGTGTATTAACATAAAGGGTTCACAACTACGAAGACCAATACAAGGATAACTTGATCTTGTATGCTTGACAAGTTCGCATGCATCACACAAAAGCTTACTCCTATCCATGAAACGAACCAGAATTTCCAAAATAGAAATTCCGGCTCTTTTGCCCCTCTGTGATAGTCCCAGGATATCTTGGCTATCATGGGCATCCAATTTTTAGCTGATTACATAGTTATACAACATCAGAGTGCATAAATATAGATATTACAATAGCTTGGATACAAGCCCTCTGGGCTAAAACCAAACAAAACACCATTATTCTATCGTAGCAGCGAAGCTTGGCAAATCTTCCAATCTAGAGGCATCCTTGAGTGTAGAACGAAACCAACAAATCATCATTGCAAGTTGAGAATTCTGCACACCACCAGAAGTGTGCAAGCCATGGTCAGCACTGATGAGCTTTAGTGGAAAGAGAAAATGAAAGGGATCTGGTGATCCTAATAGTTTGGCTGTAGGTTGCATCCTTAGCGCATGCAGAGCAGCAACAAGTATATAAAGTATATCTTCTCAAAACCCAACACACAATCTCAATCACACCATCCACTCATCATCATATCTCACCACTCATCATCGCATCTCACCACTCATCATCACATATCTCACCACTCATCATCACATCTCACCTCTCATCATCCCTCACATCATCCTCATACTCTCAGTCCAAGCGATGAGGCAGCCTCCGCATGCCCCTCATCTCAACGACCTCAAGCCGGACCTATCTTCGGGGAGAAAAGAAGCACAAGAGAAGACTAGCAGGATGAAACAATTCACAGGAATGATCATGACCGAGATCGCGGCTATACATATAGTTTTAACTCTACAGAGTGTGTACACTATACCCAACAGGATCACCATCATCGACCATGGCCGCGGTCTAGGCAAACACCGCTCAAGAACCAGCACATTCTGCACCAGACTGCCCCCAAGTGGAGTAGCATACGACACGACGCATACACTTGGGATTGTGATTAGGGTAGCAGGAAAGCCCACTGCATCCTTCTCACTGTGCTCCTAGGGCCTAAAAACCCCGTGCACCTCTTCTCCCACAGAACTGGCTTAGCCCATAGTAACTCAATAGAACGGGCCCCGCCTCACACAGGGCCTGTGGCGTGCACGTTTGACATAGTCCCATGTCCCAGGCATCAACCCACGATGGTCCTTAATTGGCCAGAGCAAGCACCTTCCACCAACACATGGCCCACCTCTCATGAGTAGCCACCTCCACACGCCTATCTCATATCTATCATAACCATCATATCCACAAGAATCAGATCCGAGGCACTCCATGCACCTATGCACCCCACCATAGTAATCCTCTTGCTCCAGTCGATATCACCAAAGAAGGGGTCAAGACAAGAAATATCTCCAGATCTCCTCAAATCACCACCACCCACATGGGATTCAATGCTCCCGTCATGCCAAACTACCATCTACCTTATGGGGAAGCCTCACGGCCAACCCCAATCCACCACCCACAACAACCATCCAACCATCGCATCACATAACAAGGCATATATGTAATTATGATGGAAGTAAATGCAAGTAAGCAGGTAGGCATATATAAGTGCGAGCGCGGAGCTGGGTAATCAGGGTGAGGTGGTTTTCAAGCAAGGCAATCATGGCTTAGGAAGGTGCTTGCTCTGGCCAATTAAGGACCATCGTGGGTTGATGCCTGGGACATGGGACTATGTCAAACGTGCACGCCACAGGCCCTGTGTGAGGCGGGGCCCGTTCTATTGAGTTACTATGGGCTAAGCCAGTTCTGTGGGAGAAGAGGTGCACGGGGTTTTTAGGCCCTAGGAGCACAGTGAGAAGGATGCAGTGGGCTTTCCTGCTACCCTAATCACAATCCCAAGTGTATGCGTCGTGTCGTATGCTACTCCACTTGGGGGCAGTCTGGTGCAGAATGTGCTGGTTCTTGAGCGGTGTTTGCCTAGACCGCGGCCATGGTCGATGATGGTGATCCTGTTGGGTATAGTGTACACACTCTGTAGAGTTAAAACTATATGTATAGCCGCGATCTCGGTCATGATCATTCCTGTGAATTGTTTCATCCTGCTAGTCTTCTCTTGTGCTTCTTTTCTCCCCGAAGATAGGTCCGGCTTGAGGTCGTTGAGATGAGGGGCATGCGGAGGCTGCCTCATCGCTTGGACTGAGAGTATGAGGATGATGTGAGGGATGATGAGAGGTGAGATGTGATGATGAGTGGTGAGATGTGATGATGAGTGGTGAGATGCGATGATGAGTGGTGAGATATGATGATGAGTGGATGGTGTGATTGAGATTGTGTGTTGGGTTTTGAGAAGATATACTTTATATACTTGTTGCTGCTCTGCATGCGCTAAGGATGCAACCTACAGCCAAACTATTAGGATCACCAGATCCCTTTCATTTTCTCTTTCCACTAAAGCTCATCAGTGCTGACCATGGCTTGCACACTTCTGGTGGTGTGCAGAATTCTCAACTTGCAATGATGATTTGTTGGTTTCGTTCTACACTCAAGGATGCCTCTAGATTGGAAGATTTGCCAAGCTTCGCTGCTACGATAGAATAATGGTGTTTTGTTTGGTTTTAGCCCAGAGGGCTTGTATCCAAGCTATTGTAATATCTATATTTATGCACTCTGATGTTGTATAACTATGTAATCAGCTAAAAATTGGATGCCCATGATAGCCAAGATATCCTGGGACTATCACAGAGGGGCAAAAGAGCCGGAATTTCTATTTTGGAAATTCTGGTTCGTTTCATGGATAGGAGTAAGCTTTTGTGTGATGCATGCGAACTTGTCAAGCATACAAGATCAAGTTATCCTTGTATTGGTCTTCGTAGTTGTGAACCCTTTATGTTAATACACTCTGATGTTTAGAGTCCCTGTTCAGTTACATCTTTGAGTGGGTTTAAAGGGTTTGTCACCTTTATTGATTGCAATACTCATATGACATGGATTTACATGCTCAAGGGTAAGAATGAAGTCCTTCGATGCTTCCAAGATTTTCATAACCTAGTCACTAATCAATTTAATGCGAAGGTTCAGATTATTCGCAATGATAATGGGAAGGAGTATGTGAACTATGATTTTGTGAAGTATATTTCAGGTCATGGGATGATACATCAAACCACTTGCCCTGGCATCCCACCACAAAATGGTGTAGCTAAGAGGAAGAATCGACATTTATCGAAGGTAGCGAGGTCACTAATGTTTCAAATGAATGTGCCTAAGTACCTCTGGAGCAAGGCTGCTAATTTTTAGTGATAATGCATCCAAACAAGCCCTTGGCTCAGTGCCCTCACCTTCCGTCGTCGGAATTGTCCAAATCCCGTCACCTCCCAGCCTTCCCTCAACGTCGATCTCAGTTTGAGGTGAGTAGGCAACATGAATTGCGGCTGTCATCCGACGTCGCCTCCATCGACAGCGACCAGCCGGCATCCCGATGATACCACTATCATCCTCCGTCTCTGCCTCCGCTCATGAGGAGAGCCCACGCGACTGCCACCTCAGGCTGCGTCGATGGTGAGTAGCGGGGCCACCCCTCCGCTCGTCTTTGCTGGTGGCATCGTGGATGCCGAGGGCGTGCTGCCACCTGCACCAGCGGCAACGATCGGTGCCATGGACAATCCCCTCATTTTTGCCGCTATTGGGGACGTGGAGGACAAGAACCTGAAGCACTTGCTTTCTTCGATGACCCGGAACTCCACTGCTTCTCCCATCTCTCAAGGTGATTCCCTGCTTCCTTCGTTAATCCGGAGCTCCACAGCTTCCCCCGTCTGCCAAGGTGATAAGGTCGCTGATGTGGAGCATGTCGTCGTGCTGTGGTCCCTTAATCTCTAGGGTCATATGTTCCTCCCTAATCTCCTCCTACAAGTCGCGTGTTGCCTCCGCTTCTCACGCAAGGATGTCGAGAGGATGTGTGGGGTGTGATCGGCCTAGAGGGAGGGTATCCCTTCTATAATCAATCCATTTCTTGTTCTCTCTAGAAAGGAGCCAGACATAGACTCGGAGGTCCTTCTTATGTAGATCAATAGGTCCAAGCTTCACGAGGATGCTCGTTTCAAGATGAGGCTCCCTTTCACCTGACCACCACCAGGAGTCTCCTGCTGGGGTTAAGCTCTATGGCCCATGGCATTGCAATGCCACAATCCTGATACGCGAAAAATCTTTGTGTGCTACATACAGTGTGGTGAAAGTAAGAAAATGTTCCCCTTCCAATGGGAATGACACCAAAATCATTGTTTCTTGAGCCCTTGACCCCGTAGCAATTCGTACTGATGGCGCAAGATTAGAATGTCGATGGAATGCTATATGTTGACAGTGATGGTTTTCCATGGCCACTGGAGGGTGGACCATGGTGGATGCAGACCCCAGGGGTGGATAAGGACTCAATCATCATAATTGATGAGTCCGGGCATTCGGTGGACGATGAGGCTGAGGTTATGTAGATTTGTTCAAGTGCCACAACTCTTCTATAGGATGGCACAAGCACCAAGTAGTAGGATCAAAACGGACAACACTTGTTTCTGTGCAATAGGAAGGTGTACTTATTGCAAATCTTTGACTCACGACAAGCGCCACAAGGGGTTGTTGTACGCTTGTTTGCAATTAAGAAAGTGGGCAATGAATACAGGGTGCTGCCAGTGTTCAACATTGGGAAGTTTTTGGTCTACCTAGGTCCAAACTAATCTTTTGTGCTGCCTTCAGTAGACCCTCTTGTTGGTCACCTGGCAAATACTGCCTATGTAGAGGACTACAGGGGCTCCATCTAGTGGCCCCAGGCCCTAGCCATAAACTAATCTTTTCTGCTATGTTTTTGTAATGGTTGTTTCTGTTGTGTTTTTGTGCATCTGTTGTGATGGTTGTTTCTGCTGTGTTTTTGTGTATTTGTTGTCTAATTTGTGATGCTTTATATCAGGTCAATAGATTGGTGCTGAATTGACATAGGCTGTGTTGGGATGTAGACCTTTACCTATAACTTCACCGAGGTGAAGGTTCAACTACGGCACTAGTCCCACACAGGAAGAATGGAATGAGAGGAAATACTAGATACTAGGGTTTTGAGAATGAGAGAGCCCCTTTGCCCTTGCCCCTTGGGCTATATTTATAGGGGAGGTGGGAGGAGGCAATCTTCCTCCCTACCCCAATTGGTTTACAAATTACATGGAGGTCCTTGGACCTCTTGGGCCTTTTATGTGGTAGGGGGTAGGTGCAGCCGTCCTTACCCAACAGGCTGGTTGTGGCTGTGTATCAGCATCAGGCAGGACTCGGCTCCAAGGTGGTAGGGTTCCTATTGCGTAAACTCTAGGGTTTTTATTTGTTTATTGTCCACCTAATAATCTTACTGCTACTTGAGACATTGTTGTATATATGTGTCATCATTGCATAACCATTTTCTAGATACAAACTAGGGTGGTAGTTATCTTGCATTGAAAATGTTGATAACACACATATTAGTGTAGAAACAACCGCAAGACATAGATTGTCATCATGATACCACCAGTTTTTAGAATTTTGTCATGCTCTTAAGTGAATCTGAGATAAAGAAGATAAAATTTGCATAATGCATTAAAGATATCAAATGAATAGCAATTCCTATGTTGGTACATGCACATGCAAAGAGGACAGGTTAGAACAAAATAGAACATGAACTGCATACCCTCGAAGGATAGTATCAAATTTTGAAGTGAAGCAAACAATGGTGTGTTGCCAGTCTAATGCCTATGTAAATTAGCCTAACTTGTACCCAGAACCCCCCCACTCTATCAACTTGGCAAGCTCCATTCCTGCTCATTTGTAAAGCATGACAAAATTCTAAAAACTGGTGGTATCATGATGACAATCTATGTCTTGCGGTTGTTTCTACACTAATATGTGTGTTATCAACATTTTCAATGCAAGATAACTACCACCCTAGTTTGTATCTAGAAAATGGTTATGCAATGATGACACATATATACAACAATGTCTCAAGTAGCAGTAAGATTATTAGGTGGACAATAAACAAATAAAAACCCTAGAGTTTACGCAATAGGAACCCTACCACCTTGGAGCCGAGTCCTGCCTGATGCTGATACACAGCCACAACCAGCCTGTTGGGTAAGGACGGCTGCACCTACCCCCTACCACATAAAAGGCCCAAGAGGTCCAAGGACCTCCATGTAATTTGTAAACCAATTGGGGTAGGGAGGAAGATTGCCTCCTCCCACCTCCCCTATAAATATAGCCCAAGGGGCAAGGGCAAAGGGGCTCTCTCATTCTCAAAACCCTAGTATCTAGTATTTCCTCTCATTCCATTCTTCCCTGTGTGGGACTAGTGCCGTAGTTGAACCTTCACCTCGGTGAAGTTATAGGTAAAGGTCTACATCCCAACACAGCCTATGTCAATTCAGCACCAATCTATTGACCTGATATAAAGCATCACAAATTAGACAACAAATACACAAAAACACAGCAGAAACAACCATCACAACAGATGCACAAAAACACAACAGAAACAACCATTACAAAAACATAGCAGAAAAGATTAGTTTATGGCTAGGGCCTGGGGCCACTAGATGGAGCCCCTGTAGTCCTCTACATAGGCAGTATTTGCCAGGTGACCAACAAGAGGGTCTACTGAAGGCAGCACAAAAGATTAGTTTGGACCTAGGTAGACCAAAAACTTCCCAATGTTGAACACTGGCAGCACCCTGTATTCATTGCCCACTTTCTTAATTGCAAACAAGCGTACAACAACCCCTTGTGGCGCTTGTCGTGAGTCAAAGATTTGCAATAAGTACACCTTCCTATTGCACAGAAACAAGTGTTGTCCGTTTTGATCCTACTACTTGGTGCTTGTGCCATCCTATAGAAGAGTTGTGGCACTTGAACAAATCTACATAACCTCAGCCTC
>JAHUYU010002761.1:0-15516 GCA_030439765.1 Tripidium arundinaceum | reverse complement strand
ACAAATGATCTGCAACAATATTTTCTACTCCCTTTTTATCTTTTATTTCGAGATCAAATTCTTGAAGTAGAAGTATCCATCTTATTAATCTAGGTTTAGCATCTTTCTTATTGAGCAGATATTTTAAAGCAGCATGATCAGTATAAATGATAACCTTTGCTCCAACTAAGTAAGATCTAAACTTATCAATGACAAAAACAATTGCTAGGAGTTCTTTTTCAGTGGTTGCATAATTAAGTTGTGCTCCTATCAGTGTTTTGCTTGCATAAGCAATTGCATGATGCTTCTTATCTTTGGTTTGGCCAAGGACCACCCCAACAGCATAGTCACTAGCATCACACATGATCTCGAAGGGTAGCGCCTAATCAGGGGGGTTGAATGATTGGCGCCGAGACGAGTGCTTTCTTAAGGATGTGGAAAGCATTTAAACACTCGTCGGTAAACTCGAAGGGTGCATCCTTAGTGAGGAGGTTTGTGAGGGGTGTTGGTATTTCTTAACATGAACAGAAAAAATCCGCAAGCGCACGGAATTACCGTTGTAGCACTTCACCCGGAAGTATTCAGGGTATCGTATTTTCCACAGGGAACTGTTGGTATTTGTTAACGCAAACAGATAAATCCGCAAGCATAGGGATACCACTGTAGCTTTCACCCGGGAGTATTCCAAGGTATCGATTTCCACGGGGAACGCGAAGTGTACTAATCAAAGATCAAGGTCGTCCAAGGATAAAGATAGAAAGATGTTGTTTTTGTGGGTAGAGAGGAATTTCCTAAGGTTTCCTGGCCAATCTGAAGAATAAAGGATCAGGTTATTTCAAGGTTACTTGCTTCGGGACATCAGAACACTAGCCACACACAAGGATGAGAAAGGGACTAGGAAGCTCCGACTACGGTCCTACAAACACCAACCCGAACGTGGTGGACTACGTCAGCCGTCAGGGCTGTCACCACCTGGGGCTACCACAACTATCCATGGGGCTGGGTGCAATTCCAAGTAATCGCAAGACTAAGCACCACGCCTAACCTCTTGGTTACTACTCTAGTTTAATTACAACTAGAGCACTTAATGCAAGCGGGAATCCAATAAATAAACTTAAAATAAATACTGAATTTAATTAAAGAAATGAGCCAGAAATACCAGAGTAATTTTCCGGATGTTACTCAAAGACCAGTTAGACCCACCAAGGTACAAAGTCGAGGAGGATCCGACAGCCCCAGCTCCTCCTCAGCTCTCACCTTGCCTCTCTCCCTATTTTTTCTATATTACAACTAGGTGAGAGCCACCTAGAGGGACACTACTACAAAGTGTATGAAATAATGAAGCTCTGGTGTGTAGGGTGTGCCTCCTGGAGGAGGTATGGGGGGCCTTCTATAGGGGAGATGGAGTAGGGGGCAAGCAATCGCCACGTCATCGATCTGAACCAATTTTTTCGTCCACCGTTGGATCAAACTAACTTAAAACGGCCTCAAAATCAAGGGTGGAGATCTTGGAGACGTACACGAGGCGGTGGAGGAAGATGGGCCCCCTGGGTAGGTCGGCCGACCTACCCCTAGGGTCGGCCGTCCCACCCCCATGACATGTGGGCCTTCTCTACAGGGGTGGTCCTACATGTCATCTTGAGTGGGTTTGCGCAGGTTGGACCTCTTGTTGACGTCGATTTGTACTCTTGGAGTGTATGACAATGGGACCGTTAATCCTGTGAAGTAAACCGGAATTCTTGTATGCTTCTAGATGGTTTGCTTTTGCATAATCTTCACTACATTGACCCTACAAGCAAAATTCTCCAAGTACAAGTGGAACCAAGTGAAATCTTAACATAAGTTGTTACTTTTTGATTACTTTTATGTTAATTGGCCCTTATGTTGATGGTTCATAGTTGACGTTAATGACCGTCAACAGGAACGGAGGTACTCTTCTAGATGGTTCGTCCAAGGACAACACAAGGATAGAGTTGGGAGGGTAGAGATGGATTCCTATGGTTTCAGGGTCTATGGATAGATAAACTCTACTTCTACTTGCTTACTTTGGGCACCGGAGCGCACCTGGTCTGCCAGGCGATACCGGCCCGTAGCTCTATGCCGAACTCGAACGTGGAGGATTACAAGGGACGGATAGGGCTATCACCACCTATCGCCTACCCCTCAACCGTGGGGCACGAGCCAAACGAAGGTAGCCTCTAGCCTAGACACCACGTCTACACTATCGACTACTACTCTAGCGTCGTACAAGTTATCCATCTCTATCAGGAGCCCTCTACTAGAGTATCTGCTACAAAAACGGACGACGAAGCCGCAAGCAAATAAGAATAAAGCTTAGCTAATCGAAAGACTTATGACCATAAGAATCACGAACACTTACTTAGCGGAAGAATCCGTTGACGCACAGGTGTTCGTCGAGGTACAAGCTGGGAAGACTACCGACATGTTCGGCACTTCCCAAACTCTCCCTCACATCTCTCCCTATCAAGTTATTCCAAGCTTCATCTTAACCATTGAACTTTTTGAATGTCTACCATATTATATTGGGTAATTGAATAATGGAACAGTATGGATTCAAATCCTTTTTCTTCACTTTGCTCAGAAACTTGGATTTTGTTTTGATTTTGAAAATGTAAATATAGCTTTGCTCCTCAAATGCTCATTAGATCTTCTTCCGCACACTTGTTGTTGTACCTGGTTCTTATTTGAAGACATAGAAAACACAACACAAGTGGAGATAAAAGCTCTACCAATATAAATACTAGGGAGCTGAATTGTTAAAATGATATAGGCGCATTACATGATTGAAATAAATAAAGGAAATAAAAGTGCGCCTAAGTTAGTAGGGAAGGTCTGGTAGTATGGATCAACCACGTCATCCTTCCCCATAGTTTTGGCAAGGCGATTTATTTTCATGCCCACACCGCGGCAGATATGGTTGATGTCATCCTCAAGATTTTTAGTCTTGAGGATGTACTCCGCTAAATGGTTGTGAAGTCACCTATTTTCTAAGCGCAAGGATCTAATTGCGGCGCTTAGCTGAGCGATCGTGGGCTCCTTTGGCTCTTCTTCCTCATCGCTACTTTTGAACTGCCCAGTAGGGCACCTGATGGTAGGAGGCGGGATGTGCCTCCTGACTTTGACGTGCCTACAAGAAGACTCAGGCTGCTCCTTATCTTTTGGAGTCAGCGCTGGTTTCACAGCCTTTCCATACCCACCCCTGGGCTTGCGGATTCCTATGACGGTGAAGCGAGGTTTCGAAGGAGGGCTTTTGGGGGGAAAGGATAAGCTAGAGTAAGTATGGCAGCACACGTCACCCGATGGCGTTACAAGAAAATTTTTGTACGTTTCTCCCGGTTTCAGAGTTGGACCGTCGTCCCCTTAGATGTTACTCTTCTTCTTGAGACCGACGGTGCCCGTGGTAGGTCTTTGATAGGGATGTGTGCGCCCAACTTTTGTCTGATCCAGAGTCTTTGATAGGGAGAGATGTGAGGGAGAGTTTGGGGAAGTGCCGAACATGTCGGTAGTCTTCCCCAGCTTGTACCTCGACGAACACCTGTGCGTCAACGGATTCTTCCGCTAAGTAAGTGTTCGTGATTCTTATGGTCATAAGTCTTTCGATTAGCTAAGCTTTATTCTTATTTGCTTGCGGCTTCGTCGTCCGTTTTTGTAGCAGATACTCTAGTAGAGGGCTCCTGATAGAGATGGATAACCTTGTACGACGCTAGAGTAGTAGTCGATAGTGTAGACGTGGTGTCTAGGCTAGAGGCTACCTTCGTTTGGCTCGTGCCCCACGGTTGAGGGGTAGGCGATAGGTGGTGATAGCCCTATCCGTCCCTTGTAATCCTCCACGTTCGAGTTCGGCATAGAGCTACGGGCCGGTATCGCCTGGCAGACCAGGTGCGCTCCGGTGCCCAAAGTAAGCAAGTAGAAGTAGAGTTTATCTATCCATAGACCCTGAAACCATAGGAATCCATCTCTACCCTCCCCAACTCTATCCTTGTGTTGTCCTTGGACGAACCATCTAGAAGAGTACCTCCGTTCCTGTTGACGGTCATTAACGTCAACTATGAACCATCAACATAAGGGCCAATTAACATAAAAGTAATCAAAAAGTAACAACTTATGTTAAGATTTCACTTGGTTCCACTTGTACTTGGAGAATTTTGCTTGTAGGGTCAATGTAGTGAAGATTATGCAAAAGCAAACCATCTAGAAGCATACAAGAATTCCGGTTTACTTCACAGGATTAACGGTCCCATTGTCATACACTCCAAGAGTACAAATCGACGTCAACAAGAGGTCCAACCTGCGCAAACCCACTCAAGATGACATGTAGGACCACCCCTGTAGAGAAGGCCCACATGTCATGGGGGTGGGACGGCCGACCCTAGGGGTAGGTCGGCCGACCTACCCAGGGGGCCCATCTTCCTCCACCGCCTCGTGTACGTCTCCAAGATCTCCACCCTTGATTTTGAGGCCGTTTTAAGTTAGTTTGATCCAACGGTGGACGAAAAAATTGGTTCAGATCGATGACGTGGCGATTGCTTGCCCCCTACTCCATCTCCCCTATAGAAGGCCCCCCATACCTCCTCCAGGAGGCACACCCTACACACCAGAGCTTCATTATTTCATACACTTTGTAGTAGTGTCCCTCTAGGTGGCTCTCACCTAGTTGTAATATAGAAAAAATAGGGAGAGAGGCAAGGTGAGAGCTGAGGAGGAGCTGGGGCTGTCGGATCCTCCTCGACTTTGTACCTTGGTGGGTCTAACTGGTCTTTGAGTAACATCCGGAAAATTACTCTGGTATTTCTGGCTCATTTCTTTAATTAAATTCAGTATTTATTTTAAGTTTATTTATTGGATTCCCGCTTGCATTAAGTGCTCTAGTTGTAATTAAACTAGAGTAGTAACCAAGAGGTTAGGCGTGGTGCTTAGTCTTGCGATTACTTGAATTGCACCCAGCCCCATGGATAGTTGTGGTAGCCCCAGGTGGTGACAGCCCTGACGGCTGACGTAGTCCACCACGTTCGGGTTGGTGTTTGTAGGACCGTAGTCGGAGCTTCCTAGTCCCTTTCTCATCCTTGTGTGTGGCTAGTGTTCTGATGTCCCGAAGCAAGTAACCTTGAAATAACCTGATCCTTTATTCTTCAGATTGGCCAGGAAACCTTAGGAAATTCCTCTCTACCCACAAAAACAACATCTTTCTATCTTTATCCTTGGACGACCTTGATCTTTGATTAGTACACTTCGCGTTCCCCGTGAAATCGATACCTTGGAATACTCCCGGGTGAAAGCTACAGTGGTATCCCTATGCTTGCGGATTTATCTGTTTGCGTTAACAAATACCAACAGTTCCCTGTGGAAAATACGATACCCTGAATACTTCCGGGTGAAGTGCTACAACGGTAATTCCGTGCGCTTGCGGATTTTTTCTGTTCATGTTAAGAAATACCAACACCCCTCACAAACCTCCTCACTAAGGATGCACCCTTCGAGTTTACCGACGAGTGTTTAAATGCTTTCCACATCCTTAAGAAAGCACTCGTCTCGGCGCCAATCATTCAACCCCCCTGATTAGGCGCTACCTTCGAGATCATGTGTGATGCTAGTGACTATGCTGTTGGGGTGGTCCTTGGCCAAACCAAAGATAAGAAGCATCATGCAATTGCTTATGCAAGCAAAACACTGATAGGAGCACAACTTAATTATGCAACCACTGAAAAAGAACTCCTAGCAATTGTTTTTGTCATTGATAAGTTTAGATCTTACTTAGTTGGAGCAAAGGTTATCATTTATACTGATCATGCTGCTTTAAAATATCTGCTCAATAAGAAAGATGCTAAACCTAGATTAATAAGATGGATACTTCTACTTCAAGAATTTGATCTCGAAATAAAAGATAAAAAGGGAGTAGAAAATATTGTTGCAGATCATTTGTCACGTATGCAAGTCACTAACATGCAGGAACTCCCCATAAACGATTTCCTACGCGATGGCATGCAACTAAAGGTGACAGACTCCAACTCGTGGTACGCAAACATTGTGAACTTCATGGTCGCAGGATATGTGCCACCAGGGGAGAATAGGAAAAAACTCCAATTCAAAAGCAGACGCCACCTTTGGGATGACCCATACCTATACAGGGTATGCGCTGATGGATTGTTAAGGAGATGTGTACCAACGGCAGAAGGGATGAAGATCATAGAAAGATGCCATGCAGCACCATATGGAGGCCATTATGGAGTGTTCCACACACAAGCAAAGATCTGGCAATGTAGATTCTTCTGGCCCACAATGTACGAAGACACCAAAGAGTTCATCCGACGATGTCAGAAGTGTCAGCTGCATGGTAACATTACTGCTCATAATGCAATGCACCTGACATACAACCTACAAGTGGAGTTATTTGACGTATGGGGCATTGACTTCATGGGACCATTTCAAATGTCCTATGAATGAGAGTACATCCTAGTAGCCATTGACTACATGTCCAAGTGGGTAGAGGCACTACCATGTAGAGCTGCCGACGCCAAGCATGCACAGAAGATGTTCCATGAAGTGATTTTTCCTCAGTTTGGAACACCTAAGATGGTCATAAGTTACGGAGGGTCTCACTTCATTGATAAGACCTTTCGAAACTTCCTAAAAGAGCTTGGAGCAAAGCACAACATCGCCACACCTTATCACCCTTAGACAAGTGGTCAAGCAGAAACATCCAACAAACAAATCAAAAACATTCTGCAGAAGATGGTCAACGAGATGGGAAGGGGATGGAAAAACAAGATACCTGATGCACTCTGGGCATACAGAATAGCTTACAAACCCCCTATCGGCATGTCACCATACCAGCTCGTATACCGAAAAAGATATCACTTATCAGTTGAGCTAGAGCACAGAGCTCACTGGGCCATCAAGAGCTGAAACATGGATATTAAGCTAGCCAACAGAAATAGGCAAAAGCAGATTGCCGAGCTAGAAGAATGGAGAGAACAAGCATACCACAGTGCCAAATTGTACAAAGAAAGAACTAAAAGATGGCACGATCACAGAATCAAACCAAAAGAAATAAAAGAGAGAGATAAAGTGCTACTGTTTAACTCAAGGGTCAAGCTTTTCAGGCAAGGAAAACTTCGAAACAAATGGAAGGGACCATACACCATCATCAACACATTGTCACATGGCGCGATCATAATTCAAGATGACGAAGGTAATATTTTCAAGGTAAATGGTCAGTGATTAAAAGTTTTTCTTGAACCCTTGCACAAATTTAAAGAAGAAATAGATGTCATAGAATTAATTGATTTCAATGATTTTCATTAGCATTTCCTCTATTTCCTCTGCTCAAATAAACTTGACCATGTACATATCTCTGACATAAATGCACTTAAAATGATCATCAAAAGTTGGGATCCAGCGGAGACAGCAGGGGGTCGACCGACCCAGGGGTCGGGCAACCCAGCCCTGGCTCCTTTACGCCTCAGACTTTCGGCAGTGCCAGATTTTGTGCCCCTAAATTGTTTCCCTAAGTTATGGCACGTCTTAACTGCTTTTGATTCTGATAGCGGCCATTCTGTGATCGTGCCATCTTTTAGTTCTTTCTTTGTACAATTTGGCACTGTGGTATGCTTGTTCTCTCCATTCTTCTAGCTCGGCAATCTGCTTTTGCCTATTTCTGTTGGCTAGCTTAATATCCATGTTTCAGCTCTTGATGGCCCAGTGAGCTCTGTGCTCTAGCTCAACTGATAAGTGATATCTTTTTCGGTATACGAGCTGGTATGGTGACATGCCGATAGGGGGTTTGTAAGCTATTCTGTATGCCCAGAGTGCATCAGGTATCTTGTTTTTCCATCCCCTTCCCATCTCGTTGACCATCTTCTGCAGAATGTTTTTGATTTGTTTGTTGGATGTTTCTGCTTGACCACTTGTCTAAGGGTGATAAGGTGTGGCGATGTTGTGCTTTGCTCCAAGCTCTTTTAGGAAGTTTCGAAAGGTCTTATCAATGAAGTGAGACCCTCCGTAACTTATGACCATCTTAGGTGTTCCAAACTGAGGAAAAATCACTTCATGGAACATCTTCTGTGCATGCTTGGCGTCGGCAGCTCTACATGGTAGTGCCTCTACCCACTTGGACATGTAGTCAATGGCTACTAGGATGTACTCTCATTCATAGGACATTTGAAATGGTCCCATGAAGTCAATGCCCCATACGTCAAATAACTCCACTTGTAGGTTGTATGTCAGGTGCATTGCATTATGAGCAGTAATGTTACCATGCAGCTGACACTTCTGACATCGTCGGATGAACTCTTTGGTGTCTTCGTACATTGTGGGCCAGAAGAATCTACATTGCCAGATCTTTGCTTGTGTGTGGAACACTCCATAATGGCCTCCATATGGTGCTGCATGGCATCTTTCTATGATCTTCATCCCTTCTGCCGTTGGTACACATCTCCTTAACAATCCATCAGCGCATACCCTGTATAGGTATGGGTCATCCCAAAGGTGGCGTCTGCTTTTGAATTGGAGTTTTTTCCTATTCTCCCCTGGTGGCACATATCCTGCGACCATGAAGTTCACAATGTTTGCGTACCACGAGTTGGAGTCTGTCACCTTTAGTTGCATGCCATCGCGTAGGAAATCGTTTATGGGGAGTTCCTGCATGTTAGTGACTTGCATACGTGACAAATGATCTGCAACAATATTTTCTACTCCCTTTTTATCTTTTATTTCGAGATCAAATTCTTGAAGTAGAAGTATCCATCTTATTAATCTAGGTTTAGCATCTTTCTTATTGAGCAGATATTTTAAAGCAGCATGATCAGTATAAATGATAACCTTTGCTCCAACTAAGTAAGATCTAAACTTATCAATGACAAAAACAATTGCTAGGAGTTCTTTTTCAGTGGTTGCATAATTAAGTTGTGCTCCTATCAGTGTTTTGCTTGCATAAGCAATTGCATGATGCTTCTTATCTTTGGTTTGGCCAAGGACCACCCCAACAGCATAGTCACTAGCATCACACATGATCTCGAAGGGTAGCGCCTAATCAGGGGGGTTGAATGATTGGCGCCGAGACGAGTGCTTTCTTAAGGATGTGGAAAGCATTTAAACACTCGTCGGTAAACTCGAAGGGTGCATCCTTAGTGAGGAGGTTTGTGAGGGGTGTTGGTATTTCTTAACATGAACAGAAAAAATCCGCAAGCGCACGGAATTACCGTTGTAGCACTTCACCCGGAAGTATTCAGGGTATCGTATTTTCCACAGGGAACTGTTGGTATTTGTTAACGCAAACAGATAAATCCGCAAGCATAGGGATACCACTGTAGCTTTCACCCGGGAGTATTCCAAGGTATCGATTTCCACGGGGAACGCGAAGTGTACTAATCAAAGATCAAGGTCGTCCAAGGATAAAGATAGAAAGATGTTGTTTTGTGGGTAGAGAGGAATTTCCTAAGGTTTCCTGGCCAATCTGAAGAATAAAGGATCAGGTTATTTCAAGGTTACTTGCTTCGGGACATCAGAACACTAGCCACACACAAGGATGAGAAAGGGACTAGGAAGCTCCGACTACGGTCCTACAAACACCAACCCGAACGTGGTGGACTACGTCAGCCGTCAGGGCTGTCACCACCTGGGGCTACCACAACTATCCATGGGGCTGGGTGCAATTCCAAGTAATCGCAAGACTAAGCACCACGCTAACCTCTTGGTTACTACTCTAGTTTAATTACAACTAGAGCACTTAATGCAAGCGGGAATCCAATAAATAAACTTAAAATAAATACTGAATTTAATTAAAGAAATGAGCCAGAAATACCAGAGTAATTTTCCGGATGTTACTCAAAGACCAGTTAGACCCACCAAGGTACAAAGTCGAGGAGGATCCGACAGCCCCAGCTCCTCCTCAGCTCTCACCTTGCCTCTCTCCCTATTTTTTCTATATTACAACTAGGTGAGAGCCACCTAGAGGGACACTACTACAAAGTGTATGAAATAATGAAGCTCTGGTGTGTAGGGTGTGCCTCCTGGAGGAGGTATGGGGGGCCTTCTATAGGGGAGATGGAGTAGGGGGCAAGCAATCGCCACGTCATCGATCTGAACCAATTTTTTCGTCCACCGTTGGATCAAACTAACTTAAAACGGCCTCAAAATCAAGGGTGGAGATCTTGGAGACGTACACGAGGCGGTGGAGGAAGATGGGCCCCCTGGGTAGGTCGGCGACCTACCCCTAGGGTCGGCCGTCCCACCCCCATGACATGTGGGCCTTCTCTACAGGGGTGGTCCTACATGTCATCTTGAGTGGGTTTGCGCAGGTTGGACCTCTTGTTGACGTCGATTTGTACTCTTGGAGTGTATGACAATGGGACCGTTAATCCTGTGAAGTAAACCGGAATTCTTGTATGCTTCTAGATGGTTTGCTTTTGCATAATCTTCACTACATTGACCCTACAAGCAAAATTCTCCAAGTACAAGTGGAACCAAGTGAAATCTTAACATAAGTTGTTACTTTTTGATTACTTTTATGTTAATTGGCCCTTATGTTGATGGTTCATAGTTGACGTTAATGATCGTCAACAGGAACGGAGGTACTCTTCTAGATGGTTCGTCCAAGGACAACACAAGGATAGAGTTGGGGAGGGTAGAGATGGATTCCTATGGTTTCAGGGTCTATGGATAGATAAACTCTACTTCTACTTGCTTACTTTGGGCACCGGAGCGCACCTGGTCTGCCAGGCGATACCGGCCCGTAGCTCTATGCCGAACTCGAACGTGGAGGATTACAAGGGACGGATAGGGCTATCACCACCTATCGCCTACCCCTCAACCGTGGGGCACGAGCCAAACGAAGGTAGCCTCTAGCCTAGACACCACGTCTACACTATCGACTACTACTCTAGCGTCGTACAAGGTTATCCATCTCTATCAGGAGCCCTCTACTAGAGTATCTGCTACAAAAACGGACGACGAAGCCGCAAGCAAATAAGAATAAAGCTTAGCTAATCGAAAGACTTATGACCATAAGAATCACGAACACTTACTTAGCGGAAGAATCCGTTGACGCACAGGTGTTCGTCGAGGTACAAGCTGGGGAAGACTACCGACATGTTCGGCACTTCCCAAACTCTCCCTCACATCTCTCCCTATCAAGTTATTCCAAGCTCCATATAAGCTTTTTAGAAGTAGGAAGAAAGAAGGCAATACTACGATATGCCTTGGTGAGGAACCAACCACAAATTTGAGCGAATTGAGAGAATCATTTGAGGAGCAAAGCTATATTTACATTTTCAAAATCAAAACAAAATCCAAGTTTCTGAGCAAAGTGAAGAAAAAGGATTTGAATCCATACTGTTCCATTATTCAATTACCCAATATAATATGGTAGACATTCAAAAAGTTCAATGGTTAAGATGAAGCTTGGAATAACTTGATAGGGAGAGATGTGAGGGAGAGTTTGGGGAAGTGCCGAACATGTCGGTAGTCTTCCCCAGCTTGTACCTCGACGAACACCTGTGCGTCAACGGATTCTTCCGCTAAGTAAGTGTTCGTGATTCTTATGGTCATAAGTCTTTCGATTAGCTAAGCTTTATTCTTATTTGCTTGCGGCTTCGTCGTCCGTTTTTGTAGCAGATACTCTAGTAGAGGGCTCCTGATAGAGATGGATAACCTTGTACGACGCTAGAGTAGTAGTCGATAGTGTAGACGTGGTGTCTAGGCTAGAGGCTACCTTCGTTTGGCTCGTGCCCCACGGTTGAGGGGTAGGCGATAGGTGGTGATAGCCCTATCCGTCCCTTGTAATCCTCCACGTTCGAGTTCGGCATAGAGCTACGGGCCGGTATCGCCTGGCAGACCAGGTGCGCTCCGGTGCCCAAAGTAAGCAAGTAGAAGTAGAGTTTATCTATCCATAGACCCTGAAACCATAGGAATCCATCTCTACCCTCCCCAACTCTATCCTTGTGTTGTCCTTGGACGAACCATCTAGAAGAGTACCTCCGTTCCTGTTGACGGTCATTAACGTCAACTATGAACCATCAACATAAGGGCCAATTAACATAAAAGTAATCAAAAAGTAACAACTTATGTTAAGATTTCACTTGGTTCCACTTGTACTTGGAGAATTTTGCTTGTAGGGTCAATGTAGTGAAGATTATGCAAAAGCAAACCATCTAGAAGCATACAAGAATTCCGGTTTACTTCACAGATTAACGGTCCCATTGTCATACACTCCAAGAGTACAAATCGACGTCAACAAGAGGTCCAACCTGCGCAAACCCACTCAAGATGACATGTAGGACCACCCCTGTAGAGAAGGCCCACATGTCATGGGGGTGGGACGGCCGACCCTAGGGGTAGGTCGGCCGACCTACCCAGGGGGCCCATCTTCCTCCACCGCCTCGTGTACGTCTCCAAGATCTCCACCCTTGATTTTGAGGCCGTTTTAAGTTAGTTTGATCCAACGGTGGACGAAAAAATTGGTTCAGATCGATGACGTGGCGATTGCTTGCCCCCTACTCCATCTCCCCTATAGAAGGCCCCCCATACCTCCTCCAGGAGGCACACCCTACACACCAGAGCTTCATTATTTCATACACTTTGTAGTAGTGTCCCTCTAGGTGGCTCTCACCTAGTTGTAATATAGAAAAAATAGGGAGAGAGGCAAGGTGAGAGCTGAGGAGGAGCTGGGGCTGTCGGATCCTCCTCGACTTTGTACCTTGGTGGGTCTAACTGGTCTTTGAGTAACATCCGGAAAATTACTCTGGTATTTCTGGCTCATTTCTTTAATTAAATTCAGTATTTATTTTAAGTTTATTTATTGGATTCCCGCTTGCATTAAGTGCTCTAGTTGTAATTAAACTAGAGTAGTAACCAAGAGGTTAGGCGTGGTGCTTAGTCTTGCGATTACTTGGAATTGCACCCAGCCCCATGGATAGTTGTGGTAGCCCCAGGTGGTGACAGCCCTGACGGCTGACGTAGTCCACCACGTTCGGGTTGGTGTTTGTAGGACCGTAGTCGGAGCTTCCTAGTCCCTTTCTCATCCTTGTGTGTGGCTAGTGTTCTGATGTCCCGAAGCAAGTAACCTTGAAATAACCTGATCCTTTATTCTTCAGATTGGCCAGGAAACCTTAGGAAATTCCTCTCTACCCACAAAAACAACATCTTTCTATCTTTATCCTTGGACGACCTTGATCTTTGATTAGTACACTTCGCGTTCCCCGTGGAAATCGATACCTTGGAATACTCCCGGGTGAAAGCTACAGTGGTATCCCTATGCTTGCGGATTTATCTGTTTGCGTTAACAAATACCAACAGTTCCCTGTGGAAAATACGATACCCTGAATACTTCCGGGTGAAGTGCTACAACGGTAATTCCGTGCGCTTGCGGATTTTTTCTGTTCATGTTAAGAAATACCAACACCCCTCACAAACCTCCTCACTAAGGATGCACCCTTCGAGTTTACCGACGAGTGTTTAAATGCTTTCCACATCCTTAAGAAAGCACTCGTCTCGGCGCCAATCATTCAACCCCCTGATTAGGCGCTACCCTTCGAGATCATGTGTGATGCTAGTGACTATGCTGTTGGGGTGGTCCTTGGCCAAACCAAAGATAAGAAGCATCATGCAATTGCTTATGCAAGCAAAACACTGATAGGAGCACAACTTAATTATGCAACCACTGAAAAAGAACTCCTAGCAATTGTTTTTGTCATTGATAAGTTTAGATCTTACTTAGTTGGAGCAAAGGTTATCATTTATACTGATCATGCTGCTTTAAAATATCTGCTCAATAAGAAAGATGCTAAACCTAGATTAATAAGATGGATACTTCTACTTCAAGAATTTGATCTCGAAATAAAAGATAAAAAGGGAGTAGAAAATATTGTTGCAGATCATTTGTCACGTATGCAAGTCACTAACATGCAGGAACTCCCCATAAACGATTTCCTACGCGATGGCATGCAACTAAAGGTGACAGACTCCAACTCGTGGTACGCAAACATTGTGAACTTCATGGTCGCAGGATATGTGCCACCAGGGGAGAATAGGAAAAAACTCCAATTCAAAAGCAGACGCCACCTTTGGGATGACCCATACCTATACAGGGTATGCGCTGATGGATTGTTAAGGAGATGTGTACCAACGGCAGAAGGGATGAAGATCATAGAAAGATGCCATGCAGCACCATATGGAGGCCATTATGGAGTGTTCCACACACAAGCAAAGATCTGGCAATGTAGATTCTTCTGGCCCACAATGTACGAAGACACCAAAGAGTTCATCCGACGATGTCAGAAGTGTCAGCTGCATGGTAACATTACTGCTCATAATGCAATGCACCTGACATACAACCTACAAGTGGAGTTATTTGACGTATGGGGCATTGACTTCATGGGACCATTTCAAATGTCCTATGAATGAGAGTACATCCTAGTAGCCATTGACTACATGTCCAAGTGGGTAGAGGCACTACCATGTAGAGCTGCCGACGCCAAGCATGCACAGAAGATGTTCCATGAAGTGATTTTTCCTCAGTTTGGAACACCTAAGATGGTCATAAGTTACGGAGGGTCTCACTTCATTGATAAGACCTTTCGAAACTTCCTAAAAGAGCTTGGAGCAAAGCACAACATCGCCACACCTTATCACCCTTAGACAAGTGGTCAAGCAGAAACATCCAACAAACAAATCAAAAACATTCTGCAGAAGATGGTCAACGAGATGGGAAGGGGATGGAAAAACAAGATACCTGATGCACTCTGGGCATACAGAATAGCTTACAAACCCCCTATCGGCATGTCACCATACCAGCTCGTATACCGAAAAAGATATCACTTATCAGTTGAGCTAGAGCACAGAGCTCACTGGGCCATCAAGAGCTGAAACATGGATATTAAGCTAGCCAACAGAAATAGGCAAAAGCAGATTGCCGAGCTAGAAGAATGGAGAGAACAAGCATACCACAGTGCCAAATTGTACAAAGAAAGAACTAAAAGATGGCACGATCACAGAATCAAACCAAAAGAAATAAAAGAGAGAGATAAAGTGCTACTGTTTAACTCAAGGGTCAAGCTTTTCAGGCAAGGAAAACTTCGAAACAAATGGAAGGGACCATACACCATCATCAACACATTGTCACATGGCGCGATCATAATTCAAGATGACGAAGGTAATATTTTCAAGGTAAATGGTCAGTGATTAAAAGTTTTTCTTGAACCCTTGCACAAATTTAAAGAAGAAATAGATGTCATAGAATTAATTGATTTCAATGATTTTCATTAGCATTTCCTCTATTTCCTCTGCTCAAATAAACTTGACCATGTACATATCTCTGACATAATGCACTTAAAATGATCATCAAAAGTTGGGATCCAGCGGAGACAGCAGGGGGTCGACCGACCCCAGGGGTCGGGCAACCCAGCCCTGGCTCCTTTACGCCTCAGACTTTCGGCAGTGCCAGATTTTGTGCCCCTAAATTGTTTCCCTAAGTATGGCACGTCTTAACTGCTTTTGATTCTGATAGCGGCCATTCTCCACTTT
>JAHUYU010000762.1:0-18598 GCA_030439765.1 Tripidium arundinaceum | reverse complement strand
ACTCGAGCGATGTGGGAAAGTGGCATATCGTTTGGAGTTACCTGAACAACTCTCAGCGGTCCACAAGGTATTTCATGTATCGCAGTTGAAGAAATGTCTGCGAGTGCCAGATCAAGTGGTAGATGTTGAAGGGGTTGAACTAGAACCAGATCTGACATATACAAAATATCCTATTCGAATCTTAGATAAAAAAGATCGTGTTACTCGAAGTAGAACCATCAGGTTCTATAAGGTTCAATGGAACAAACACTCTGAAGAAGAAGCTACTTGGGAGTCTGAAGACTATCTGCTGGAGAACTTTCCTGAGTTTCTTGCTTCTGTTTAAGTTACAGTTCCTCTTCTACAAAATGTAACCTTCCTTTTATAAAAACCCTTATCTGTTTTATGAAATAAGACTGAGATGTGTAGGCCTGACACATTTCCTTTTCCATTACTTGACCCAAGGCTTTAAATCTCGGGACGAGATTTCTTTAAGGGGGAAGGAACTGTAACACCTCTGGTGTTAAGCAACATTTAAAACACTGCCATGTCATCATATGCACTGTAAAGCATCTATATATGGTCATTATTCTATGTGTACCAACTTAAAATGAGTTTTATTTCATGTTGATTGAGCTTAGGAAGATAGTATGCTTAACTTTGTATTTAGGGTAAAATGTGAACCTTGATTTCACTTAGCTCTTAAGTGTTTTTCTTTATTGATTTTTAGTACAAGTGATATTTCATGTATGTATGTGTATATGTGTATGTGTGTGTATATATATATAATATGGTTTAAACCCTAAAATAGTAGTTTTGGGTGGTCTTCTTTGAAATGCCATGGAAATACTTTCAAAAAGTGTTTTGAACTCTATTCAATGGATAGTGCATTTCAAAAACCAATTTCCTAATTAAATATTAAAGGGAAAAACCCTAAATTCTATATTATCCTTTTACCTTTTTTCTATAGTTTAAAAATTATACATAATTTGGAGTTGACACAAAAAGCAAAGTTGTAGTAGTGGTTAAGAGGTACAACTTTTCTATATAAAGTTTTTGAAGTTTCAATATAAAATTTAAAGTAATTTTGAAAACATTCAAACCCTGATTCGAACCGCTTAACATAAGTCAGCTGAGGCTTCCTAACCACACGACATATGCGGGACTTTAACCCACATATATCAACCTAACTCACGGATCCTCCAAGACAAGAATGGGTCCGCGCCACCCGAGAGCATAGTACACCACTAATCCAGCCCATTGCCACGTGGGTACACACTACTCTCGCCATCTCTCCACTCCCAGTGCGCGAGTAGCCATTCTCGTGGTAGAATAGCCGAAGTAAGGCTTACCGAAGTATGTGGGTTAAAGTCCCGCATATGTCGTGTGGTTAGGAAGCCTCAGCTGACTTATGTTAAGCGGTTCGAATCAGGGTTTGAATGTTTTCAAAATTACTTTAAATTTTATATTGAAACTTCAAAAACTTTATATAGAAAAGTTGTACCTCTTAACCACTACTACAACTTTGCTTTTTGTGTCAACTCCAAATTATGTATAATTTTTAAACTATAGAAAAAAGGTAAAAGGATAATATAGAATTTAGGGTTTTTCCCTTTAATATTTAATTAGGAAATTGGTTTTTGAAATGCACTATCCATTGAATAGAGTTCAAAACACTTTTTGAAAGTATTTCCATGGCATTTCAAAGAAGACCACCCAAAACTACTATTTTAGGGTTTAAACCATATTATATATATATACACACACATACACATATACACATACATACATGAAATATCACTTGTACTAAAAATCAATAAAGAAAAACACTTAAGAGCTAAGTGAAATCAAGGTTCACATTTTACCCTAAATACAAAGTTAAGCATACTATCTTCCTAAGCTCAATCAACATGAAATAAAACTCATTTTAAGTTGGTACACATAGAATAATGACCATATATAGATGCTTTACAGTGCATATGATGACATGGCAGTGTTTTAAATGTTGCTTAACACCAGAGGTGTTACAGTTCCTTCCCCCTTAAAGAAATCTCGTCCCGAGATTTAAAGCCTTGGGTCAAGTAATGGAAAAGGAAATGTGTCAGGCCTACACATCTCAGTCTTATTTCATAAAACAGATAAGGGTTTTTATAAAAGGAAGGTTACATTTTGTAGAAGAGGAACTGTAACTTAAACAGAAGCAAGAAACTCAGGAAAGTTCTCCAGCAGATAGTCTTCAGACTCCCAAGTAGCTTCTTCTTCAGAGTGTTTGTTCCATTGAACCTTATAGAACCTGATGGTTCTACTTCGAGTAACACGATCTTTTTTATCTAAGATTCGAATAGGATATTTTGTATATGTCAGATCTGGTTCTAGTTCAACCCCTTCAACATCTACCACTTGATCTGGCACTCGCAGACATTTCTTCAACTGCGATACATGAAATACCTTGTGGACCGCTGAGAGTTGTTCAGGTAACTCCAAACGATATGCCACTTTCCCACATCGCTCGAGGATTTGAAATGGGCCAATATAGCGAGGTGCTAACTTGCCCTTAACCCCGAAACGAGTGACTCCTTTCATAGGTGATACTTTCAAGTATCCATAGTCCCCTACTGCAAACATCAGTGGTCGACGCCGTTTGTCAGAGTAACTCTTCTGTCGTGATTGTGCTACCTTCAAATTATTTTGTATCTGTCTGACCTTCTCTTCAGCTTCCTTCACCAACACACGTCCACCAGTGTTCACTAAGGCAGATGAACCCTTGGAGGCAGATGACTGGCTTCGTACCATCGAGTAGAAGTTCGAGCTTGTTAACTGTACTGATCTACAGAAGCCAATCTTTGCGGCCCAGCAGCTTAGAGGTGCCGCAGGAGTTTGGTGGGCAAACCTTGTCGATGTCCAGCCAGCAGATCACCGTATAACATGGGAAGAGTTCCGCACTGCTTTCCGTGCTCATTATATCCCGGAAGGGATTATGACCATGAAGCTGGAAGAGTTTCTTGCTCTTCGTCAAGGTGATCAACCGGTAATACAGTATGTGGGGAAGTTTAATCATCTAGCCCAATATGCTACCGAGTATGTTAACACGGATCCCAAAAAGAAACGCTGCTTCATGAGGGGTCTGAACACAAAGTTGCAAACGATGATGACTACTTGTTCCAATGTCACATATCATGAGGCGGTTAACATAGCTATAGCTTCGGAGGAGAAGTATCGCCAACACAAGGAGGCGAAGAAGAAGAAAGGTGTGTCCGGATCTTTTAGCGCAAACCAGAAGCGCCAAAGGGTCGTATATCACCCACAGAACCATTCACGCCAACCTTTCCGTCCTCCATTCCATTCACCCCAATTCCAGGCAAGGCAGCAGACATTTGTTCGTCCTACTGCAGCTCTTCCCGCTCCACGACAGCCGAATGGAATGGAGGACGGAAAGGTTGGCGTGAATGGTTCTGTGGGTGATATACGACCCTTTGGCGCTTCTGGTTTGCGCTAAAAGATCCGGACACACCTTTCTTCTTCTTCGCCTCCTTGTGTTGGCGATACTTCTCCTCCGAAGCTATAGCTATGTTAACCGCCTCATGATATGTGACATTGGAACAAGTAGTCATCATCGTTTGCAACTTTGTGTTCAGACCCCTCATGAAGCAGCGTTTCTTTTTGGATCCGTGTTAACATACTCGGTAGCATATTGGGCTAGATGATTAAACTTCCCCACTTTCCCACATCGCTCGAGGATTTGAAATGGGCCAATATAGCGAGGTGCTAACTTGCCCTTAACCCCGAAACGAGTGACTCCTTTCATAGGTGATACTTTCAAGTATCCATAGTCCCCTACTGCAAACATCAGTGGTCGACGCCGTTTGTCAGAGTAACTCTTCTGTCGTGATTGTGCTACCTTCAAATTATTTTGTATCTGTCTGACCTTCTCTTCAGCTTCCTTCACCAACACACGTCCACCAGTGTTCACTAAGGCAGATGAACCCTTGGAGGCAGATGACTGGCTTCGTACCATCGAGTAGAAGTTCGAGCTTGTTAACTGTACTGATCTACAGAAGCCAATCTTTGCGGCCCAGCAGCTTAGAGGTGCCGCAGGAGTTTGGTGGGCAAACCTTGTCGATGTCCAGCCAGCAGATCACCGTATAACATGGGAAGAGTTCCGCACTGCTTTCCGTGCTCATTATATCCCGGAAGGGATTATGACCATGAAGCTGGAAGAGTTTCTTGCTCTTCGTCAAGGTGATCAACCGGTAATACAGTATGTGGGGAAGTTTAATCATCTAGCCCAATATGCTACCGAGTATGTTAACACGGATCCCAAAAAGAAACGCTGCTTCATGAGGGGTCTGAACACAAAGTTGCAAACGATGATGACTACTTGTTCCAATGTCACATATCATGAGGCGGTTAACATAGCTATAGCTTCGGAGGAGAAGTATCGCCAACACAAGGAGGCGAAGAAGAAGAAAGGTGTGTCCGGATCTTTTAGCGCAAACCAGAAGCGCCAAAGGGTCGTATATCACCCACAGAACCATTCACGCCAACCTTTCCGTCCTCCATTCCATTCGGCTGTCGTGGAGCGGGAAGAGCTGCAGTAGGACGAACAAATGTCTGCTGCCTTGCCTGGAATTGGGGTGAATGGAATGGAGGACGGAAAGGTTGGCGTGAATGGTTCTGTGGGTGATATACGACCCTTTGGCGCTTCTGGTTTGCGCTAAAAGATCCGGACACACCTTTCTTCTTCTTCGCCTCCTTGTGTTGGCGATACTTCTCCTCCGAAGCTATAGCTATGTTAACCGCCTCATGATATGTGACATTGGAACAAGTAGTCATCATCGTTTGCAACTTTGTGTTCAGACCCCTCATGAAGCAGCGTTTCTTTTTGGGATCCGTGTTAACATACTCGGTAGCATATTGGGCTAGATGATTAAACTTCCCCACATACTGTATTACCGGTTGATCACCTTGACGAAGAGCAAGAAACTCTTCCAGCTTCATGGTCATAATCCCTTCCGGGATATAATGAGCACGGAAAGCAGTGCGGAACTCTTCCCATGTTATACGGTGATCTGCTGGCTGGACATCGACAAGGTTTGCCCACCAAACTCCTGCGGCACCTCTAAGCTGCTGGGCCGCAAAGATTGGCTTCTGTAGATCAGTACAGTTAACAAGCTCGAACTTCTACTCGATGGTACGAAGCCAGTCATCTGCCTCCAAGGGTTCATCTGCCTTAGTGAACACTGGTGGACGTGTGTTGGTGAAGGAAGCTGAAGAGAAGGTCAGACAGATACAAAATAATTTGAAGGTAGCACAATCACGACAGAAGAGTTACTCTGACAAACGGCGTCGACCACTGATGTTTGCAGTAGGGGACTATGGATACTTGAAAGTATCACCTATGAAAGGAGTCACTCGTTTCGGGGTTAAGGGCAAGTTAGCACCTCGCTATATTGGCCCATTTCAAATCCTCGAGCGATGTGGGAAAGTGGCATATCGTTTGGAGTTACCTGAACAACTCTCAGCGGTCCACAAGGTATTTCATGTATCGCAGTTGAAGAAATGTCTGCGAGTGCCAGATCAAGTGGTAGATGTTGAAGGGGTTGAACTAGAACCAGATCTGACATATACAAAATATCCTATTCGAATCTTAGATAAAAAAGATCGTGTTACTCGAAGTAGAACCATCAGGTTCTATAAGGTTCAATGGAACAAACACTCTGAAGAAGAAGCTACTTGGGAGTCTGAAGACTATCTGCTGGAGAACTTTCCTGAGTTTCTTGCTTCTGTTTAAGTTACAGTTCCTCTTCTACAAAATGTAACCTTCCTTTTATAAAAACCCTTATCTGTTTTATGAAATAAGACTGAGATGTGTAGGCCTGACACATTTCCTTTTCCATTACTTGACCCAAGGCTTTAAATCTCGGGACGAGATTTCTTTAAGGGGGAAGGAACTGTAACACCTCTGGTGTTAAGCAACATTTAAAACACTGCCATGTCATCATATGCACTGTAAAGCATCTATATATGGTCATTATTCTATGTGTACCAACTTAAAATGAGTTTTATTTCATGTTGATTGAGCTTAGGAAGATAGTATGCTTAACTTTGTATTTAGGGTAAAATGTGAACCTTGATTTCACTTAGCTCTTAAGTGTTTTTCTTTATTGATTTTTAGTACAAGTGATATTTCATGTATGTATGTGTATATGTGTATGTGTGTGTATATATATATAATATGGTTTAAACCCTAAAATAGTAGTTTTGGGTGGTCTTCTTTGAAATGCCATGGAAATACTTTCAAAAAGTGTTTTGAACTCTATTCAATGGATAGTGCATTTCAAAAACCAATTTCCTAATTAAATATTAAAGGGAAAAACCCTAAATTCTATATTATCCTTTTACCTTTTTTCTATAGTTTAAAAATTATACATAATTTGGAGTTGACACAAAAAGCAAAGTTGTAGTAGTGGTTAAGAGGTACAACTTTTCTATATAAAGTTTTTGAAGTTTCAATATAAAATTTAAAGTAATTTTGAAAACATTCAAACCCTGATTCGAACCGCTTAACATAAGTCAGCTGAGGCTTCCTAACCACACGACATATGCGGGACTTTAACCCACATACTTCGGTAAGCCTTACTTCGGCTATTCTACCACGAGAATGGCTACTCGCGCACTGGGAGTGGAGAGATGGCGAGAGTAGTGTGTACCCACGTGGCAATGGGCTGGATTAGTGGTGTACTATGCTCTCGGGTGGCGCGGACCCATTCTTGTCTTGGAGGATCCGTGAGTTAGGTTGATATATGTGGGTTAAAGTCCCGCATATGTCGTGTGGTTAGGAAGCCTCAGCTGACTTATGTTAAGCGGTTCGAATCAGGGTTTGAATGTTTTCAAAATTACTTTAAATTTTATATTGAAACTTCAAAACTTTATATAGAAAAGTTGTACCTCTTAACCACTACTACAACTTTGCTTTTTGTGTCAACTCCAAATTATGTATAATTTTTAAACTATAGAAAAAAGGTAAAAGGATAATATAGAATTTAGGGTTTTTCCCTTTAATATTTAATTAGGAAATTGGTTTTTGAAATGCACTATCCATTGAATAGAGTTCAAAACACTTTTTGAAAGTATTTCCATGGCATTTCAAAGAAGACCACCCAAAACTACTATTTTAGGGTTTAAACCATATTATATATATATACACACACATACACATATACACATACATACATGAAATATCACTTGTACTAAAAATCAATAAAGAAAAACACTTAAGAGCTAAGTGAAATCAAGGTTCACATTTTACCCTAAATACAAAGTTAAGCATACTATCTTCCTAAGCTCAATCAACATGAAATAAAACTCATTTTAAGTTGGTACACATAGAATAATGACCATATATAGATGCTTTACAGTGCATATGATGACATGGCAGTGTTTTAAATGTTGCTTAACACCAGAGGTGTTACAGTTCCTTCCCCCTTAAAGAAATCTCGTCCCGAGATTTAAAGCCTTGGGTCAAGTAATGGAAAAGGAAATGTGTCAGGCCTACACATCTCAGTCTTATTTCATAAAACAGATAAGGGTTTTTATAAAAGGAAGGTTACATTTTGTAGAAGAGGAACTGTAACTTAAACAGAAGCAAGAAACTCAGGAAAGTTCTCCAGCAGATAGTCTTCAGACTCCCAAGTAGCTTCTTCTTCAGAGTGTTTGTTCCATTGAACCTTATAGAACCTGATGGTTCTACTTCGAGTAACACGATCTTTTTTATCTAAGATTCGAATAGGATATTTTGTATATGTCAGATCTGGTTCTAGTTCAACCCCTTCAACATCTACCACTTGATCTGGCACTCGCAGACATTTCTTCAACTGCGATACATGAAATACCTTGTGGACCGCTGAGAGTTGTTCAGGTAACTCCAAACGATATGCCACTTTCCCACATCGCTCGAGGATTTGAAATGGGCCAATATAGCGAGGTGCTAACTTGCCCTTAACCCCGAAACGAGTGACTCCTTTCATAGGTGATACTTTCAAGTATCCATAGTCCCCTACTGCAAACATCAGTGGTCGACGCCGTTTGTCAGAGTAACTCTTCTGTCGTGATTGTGCTACCTTCAAATTATTTTGTATCTGTCTGACCTTCTCTTCAGCTTCCTTCACCAACACACGTCCACCAGTGTTCACTAAGGCAGATGAACCCTTGGAGGCAGATGACTGGCTTCGTACCATCGAGTAGAAGTTCGAGCTTGTTAACTGTACTGATCTACAGAAGCCAATCTTTGCGGCCCAGCAGCTTAGAGGTGCCGCAGGAGTTTGGTGGGCAAACCTTGTCGATGTCCAGCCAGCAGATCACCGTATAACATGGGAAGAGTTCCGCACTGCTTTCCGTGCTCATTATATCCCGGAAGGATTATGACCATGAAGCTGGAAGAGTTTCTTGCTCTTCGTCAAGGTGATCAACCGGTAATACAGTATGTGGGGAAGTTTAATCATCTAGCCCAATATGCTACCGAGTATGTTAACACGGATCCCAAAAAGAAACGCTGCTTCATGAGGGGTCTGAACACAAAGTTGCAAACGATGATGACTACTTGTTCCAATGTCACATATCATGAGGCGGTTAACATAGCTATAGCTTCGGAGGAGAAGTATCGCCAACACAAGGAGGCGAAGAAGAAGAAAGGTGTGTCCGGATCTTTTAGCGCAAACCAGAAGCGCCAAAGGGTCGTATATCACCCACAGAACCATTCACGCCAACCTTTCCGTCCTCCATTCCATTCACCCCAATTCCAGGCAAGGCAGCAGACATTTGTTCGTCCTACTGCAGCTCTTCCCGCTCCACGACAGCCGAATGCCCCAGGCGTTCGTAACCCCACTCCCCAGAACAACAATTACCCATGTTACAATTATGGGAAGCCGGGTCACTTCTCCCGAGAGTGTCCTCTCCCAAAGCAGTATAACCCCAATTTCCAGAGATCTTCTAGAAATCAGCAGCAAAACCAGAACAGGAACAATAATCAAAATGCCAGAAGGGTAAAGCTGAGAAGAAAACTGGGCGTGTCTTGTACACCCAGGCTGCAGCAATACCAGAGGGAGAGCCCGTGATGATGGGTACGTTTCCTGTTGCCAACCACCCTGCAGTTATACTTTTTGATTCTGGTGCATCACATACATTTATCAATCGAACCTTTGTCCTAAAGCATGGAATCCTAATTGGGGAAACAAAAGAGAATTTCTATATACAGTCGCCCGGGGGACGTCTGTGTACTAAGGAGATGGTATATCAAGTACCTATAGAGTTGGGTGGGCACATATTTCCCACTACTATGATAATTCTAAAGAATCAGGATATAGATGTTATCCTAGGTATGAATTGGATGTATCAGCGGGGAGCTGTTATAGATATACTGAATAGAACAGTGAGGCTAAACTTACCTGATAGCAGTTCCCAACTTCTTATCCACTTTCCAATGCCGAAGAGGACAGTGGGTAGAGTTTGTGCAACCTCAGCGAAAGAAATCAAAGATATTCCAGTAGTTTGTGAGTTTCCAGATGTATTTCTAGAAGGTCTACCTGGCTTACCTCCGGACAGAGATGTGGAGTTCGTGATTGATTTGAAACCTGGAACTGTCCCAATATCGAGAAGAGCTTATAGAATGCCACCAAAAGAGTTAGCCGAGTTGAAAACTCAGTTACAAGAATTGCTTGATAAAGGTTTTATCAGACCTAGTTCCTCGCCATGGGGATGTCCAGCTATTTTCGTGAAGAAGAAGGACCACACTTTAAGGTTGTGTATCGATTACCGCCCACTGAATGAAGTGACCATCAAAAACAAATATCCTTTACCACGCATTGATCTACTTTTTGATCAACTTGCGGGAGCCAAAGTATTCTCAAAGATCGATCTCCGATCCGGTTACCACCAAATAAAAATTCGTCCTGAAGATATTCCAAAAACAGCATTCACAACCAGATATGGCCTATATGAATATTTGGTTATGTCCTTCGGCTAACCAATGCTCCTGCTCATTTTATGTATCTTATGAACTCTGTGTTTATGCCAGAGCTTGACAAGTTTGTCGTTGTCTTCATTGATGATATCTTGATATATTCCAAAAACAAAGGAGAACATGCAGAGCACTTACGCATTGTTCTAAATCGTCTTAGAGAACATCAACTATATGCCAAATTTAGCAAGTGCGAATTTTGGTTCAACAAGGTGCCATTCCTTGGGCATGTCTTGTCTGCCGAGGGTGTTGCTGTTGACCCTGGTAAGGTAAAAGATATCCTTGATTGGAAGTCACCTACCACTGTTCATCAAGTTCGTAGTTTCCTTGGGATGGCGGGTTATTACCGTCGTTTCATTCCTGATTTCTCAAAGATATCCAAACCTATCACTGAATTGCTGAAGAATCAAGTTAAGTTTGTCTGGTCATCTGCGTGTGAAGAATCTTTTCAAACTCTAAAAAAGTTGTTAAGCACGGCACCAGTCTTAGCACAACCAGATATTGAGATGTCATTTGATGTTTATTGTGATGCTTCTGGTACTAGCATTGGGTGTGTACTGATGCAAGAAGGCCGAGTTATAGCCTATGCTTCAAGACAACTTAAGCGTCATGAAGAACACTATCCAACTCATGATCTGGAATTAGCAGCTGTGGTGCATGCCTTGAAGATCTGGCGTCACTATCTGCTAGGCAACACTTGTCATATCTATACAGATCATAAGAGTTTGAAGTATATTTTCACTCAGTCTAAGTTGAATATGAGACAAAGAAGATGGCTAGAATTGATCAAAGATTATGACCTTAAAGTACATTATCATCCTGGTAAAGCAAATGTTGTAGCAGATGCTCTCAGTCGAAAGGCTCATTGCAACTACGTTAATGTCAAGTCCATGGATCATGCTTTATGCCATGAATTAGAGAAACTCAATGTGGAGATAGTTCAACAAGGCAGTCTTTCCAATGTTACTATAGAATCAACTATCAGAGATCAGATCATTACAACTCAGAAAGAAAGCACGGGTATAGCTCATATTAAAAAGAAAGTTAGAGCTGGTAAAGCATCTTGTTTCAAAATTGATGACGCAGATGTGTTATGGTTCAAGAATCGTCTAGTAGTACCAAAGGTTCCTGAGTTACGTCAATTGATCCTTGATGAAGCACACTTGACAAGATTTTCTATTCATCCAGGAAGTAACAAGATGTATCAGGATCTAAAACAGAAATTCTGGTGGACCAAAATGAAGATTGAAATTGCTCAATATATAGCGAAGTGTGACACTTGTCAGAAAGTGAAAGCTGTGCATCTGAAGTCAGCCGGAGAACTACAACCTTTACCTATTCCGGCTTGGAAATGGGAAGATATCAGTATGGACTTTATAGTTGGGTTACCCAAGACATCAAAAGGTTTTGATTCAATCTGGGTTGTTGTAGACCGTCTCACTAAATCAGCCCATTTCATTCCAGTAAAGACTAATTACAGGGTACCCCAATATGCACAGATGTATGTTGACCGAATTGTAAGTCTGCATGGTATACCCAAGACTATTGTTTCTGACCGAGGTACACAGTTTGTCTCTCAGTTCTGGAAAACAATTACATAAGTCACTGGATACAAAGCTTTTGCATAGTACAGCTTATCATCCGCAAACTGACGGACAGACTGAAAGAGTCAATCAAATCCTTGAAGATATGTTGAGATCTTGTGTGCTCACTTATTTCAACTAAGTGGGATGAGTGTTTACCTTTAGCAGAGTTCTCTTACAATAATAGTTATCAAGAAAGTATCAAGATGGCGCCATTTGAAGCGCTATATGGGTCGCAGGTGTAGAACTCCATTAAATTGGTCTGAACCTGGAGAAAGATGGTTCTTTGGGGTAGACCTGGTGAAGGAAGCTGAAGAGAAGGTCAAGCAGATACAAAATAACTTGAAGGTAGCACAATCACGACAGAAGAGTTACTCTGACAAACGGCGTCGACCACTGATGTTTGTAGTAGGGGACTATGTATACTTGAAAGTATCACCTATGAAAGGAGTCACTCGTTTCGGGGTTAAGGGCAAGTTAGCACCTCGCTATATTGGCCCATTTCAAATCCTCGAGCGATGTGGGAAAGTGGCATATCGTTTGGAGTTACCTGAACAACTCTCAGCGGTCCACAAGGTATTTCATGTATCGCAGTTGAAGAAATGTCTGCGAGTGCCAAATCAAGTGGTAGATGTTGAAGGGGTTGAACTAGAACCAGATCTGACATATACAGAATATCCTATTCGAATCTTAGATCAAAAAGATCGTGTTACTCGAAGCAGAACCATCAGGTTCTATAAGGTTCAATGGAACAAACACTCTGAAGAAGAAGCTACTTGGGAGTCTGAAGACTACCTACTGGAGAACTTTCCTGAGTTTCTTGCTTCTTGTTACAGTTCCTCTTCTACAAAATGTAACCTTCCTTTTATAAAAACCCTTATCTGTTTTATGAAATAAGACTGAGATGTGTAGGCCTGACACATTTCCTTTTCCATTACTTGACCCAAGGTTTTAAATCTCGGGACGAGATTTCTTTAAGGGGGAAGGAACTGTAACACCTCTGGTGTTAAGCAACATTTAAAACACTGCCATGTCATCATATGCACTGTAAAGCATCTATATATGGTCATTATTCTATGTGTACCAACTTAAAATGAGTTTTATTTCATGTTGATTGAGCTTAGGAAGATAGTATGCTTAACTTTGTGTTTAGGGTAAAATGTGAACCTTGATTTCAGTTAGCTCTTAAGTGTTTTTTTCTTTATTGATTTTTTAGTACAAGTGATATTTCATGTATGTATGTGTATATGTGTATGTGTGTATATATATATATAATATGGTTTAAACCCTAAAATAGTAGTTTTGGGTGGTCTTCTTTGAAATGCCATGGAAATACTTTCAAAAAGTGTTTTGGAACTCTATTCAATGAATAGTGCATTTCAAAAACCAATTTCCTAATTAAATATTAAAGGGAAAAACCCTAAATTCTATATTATCCTTTTACCCTTTTTCTATAGTTTAAAAATTATACATAATTTGGAGTTGACACAAAAAGCAAAGTTGTAGTACTGGTTAAGAGGTACAACTTTGCTATATAAAGTTTTTGAAGTTTCAATATAAAATTTAAAGTAATTTTGAAAACATTCAAACCCTGATTTGAACCCCAAATTCAAATTTCAAAATGTAGGCAGAATTTGAAGATGGTCCAATTATGAAAGTCGTAGATCATGGAAAATGTGACAACTTTTATTTTTGGAGATTTTCAAGTTGTTATATAATTTTGAAAGTAATTTGAAAAATGGAGTCAGTGGCATTTCTGTAAATAATTCAATTTTGACCAAGGTGTCTGCCTGCTCGCCGCCGGCCACCGCCTTGCCGAGCTTCCAGGCGCGTCCGCGGCCACCTCCTGCTTCCACATGGACGCCGCAAGCAGTTGCTGTCGCGCGCGCGTTCCTCCGGCCGCGCAATAAAGCCAGTGTCGTCGCCATCGTCTTCCTTTTCTCCCTGTTTGGCCAACGTCGCCGTCACCGAGCTCTTGGTTCGCCGGCGAAATACATCGTCGTCTCTCCACCTCCGTCCAATTGCTCTCGCAGTCAAGTCCGCCTCACTCTCGCGCTTCGGTTGAGCCCTTTCGTGCCGTCCCTTTCCGCCAGAGTTGGGCGGAAGCCATCGTCTTTCACACCGCCGTCCCGGAGCGCCGCCGCAACCCGCTCCGCCGTGGTCACGCCACTCCGGTGAGCCTCTGGACCTCCCGTTGGGTGTGCTGAGCTCGTCTTGATGTCTAGATGGTGATCGGCTCCTCCGTTTTGTCTCTACCGTACAGGTCACACCGGAACGTCGTCGTTTTTGCCGGTTCACGCCGCTGTTTCCGCCATCACCTGTGGCAGCTCGTCTCCGTTTCGTCTCCGCCGTGACTGAGTAGCCGTTTGAAGTCACAGTCAGCTCCTGATTCTACCTGTGTCATCCATTTGATCGCTACCGTTCTATAGTCGTCGGCGTAGCTTCGCGCCGCCGTGACGAGCGCCGTCGTACCGCCATGGCCGGTGCCATAGGTGCGCAGGAGTCTTTTTCTTGCAGTTTGTGGCATAGGCAGGTTCGTAGTAACTCCAGGGATGCGAAGCATTAGATGGTTTCGCTGGAAACGCTCTGGTTCGCCGTAGCCGCTTCGCGGGAGTCCCGCCGTGCCGCCATCGTCACCGGTGAACATGCTCTGGTGAGCTAGGGGCTCGACGGTCCGGTACAGTGAGTTCGCAAGGTGAAGGAGGTCACGTTGGTACTAACCTCACCGCCGGCGAGCTCATCGCCGGCGAGAAATCACCGGTCAGCACTGGGGTCAGCACCGGAGTACTGTGCCGATGACCGGGGTCCCGCTTGTCAGTCTCTGGAAGAAAGAGAGAGAACGCGGGAGATGTTTTTGCTATTTTCAAAAAATAAGGAATAGTGCTGATATTTGTTCTTTTGTATGAATTTTTATGCATCTCCAAAAATTATGAAAATTTTTGTGTAGCCTCTCTGATATGTGTAGTATTTATGAAAAATATGAAACCTGAATTTTGATAACTTTTTATGTGTAGTAAAAATTAGTCAATTAATTCATAAATAGAATTTCTAGGATTTTTAATAGCTAAAATATAAGTCCAAAAATTATGAAATTTGTTTTGCCACTGTATCTTGGTATGACAAATCTGTATAAAAAGTTTGAGATCATTTTGACAAAGTTTAATTTTGACCTTTTTAATACTTAATTATTAATTAGTGTAAATAAGGAAAATGATGTTAATAATTTAGTTTTTGTGTGGTTTTGGCTTGAGTGATGACCTTGGGTCATTAACCCTAATGATCCTTGGCACTTAAATTAATGATTGAGTTTATGCTTGACCATGATTAAGTGTTGTAATTAATTATTTATTAAATAATAAATATGATTAATGATTAGTAAATAATGAAACCATAAACCTAATTACTTAAGTAGTGATTAGGGTTTGTTAATGACTTGTCTTATATCTAATGATGGTCATTAGTAATTAATGACTTAGAGAACCCTAAAGCAGCACAACAAGTTGGTTTTGTTGGCTTGCAACTGTACCGTGAAGGAAAGTTGTACTCAAGTCAATTAACCATGTTTAAGTATCTTTACCTTGTTATCATGTTTCCTCATGAGCATTTCATTAAGCATGCATCATTATCACGTATAGTGAACGAGGTTGAACCCAAAAGCGTTGACCAAGCTCCAGAGGAAGGTCAACCACCAGTTGAATTTGGGTTTGACATCTGTGGTACTTCAGAGGAGCCTGACTACCCTGTCAACCAAGGCAAGCCCCGGATGCATTAAACCCTACCTTAAATTTTATAAAGTTTTACATTACTTATTATGATATGTTGCATTAGGTGATTAGGAGTTAAGTGGTTACCTAATTGTTGCATTACCAACCTTGATTATTACTATATCATCCTTGATAACTGTTTTGATTTAAAATGCCTAGTTATGCTTAGCTATGCTTAGTAAGATAGGCTTTTAATGAAAAGTTTCAAAATGATATGATGATGACATAACTTGATGAATAGTGAGTTATGTTTTATAATATGAGACCGGACGGGTAACTTGCATCGGGAATGGAGTCCCGTGTAGTGTTTCCGTCTGTGTCGATTAAGGACTGTCCGTTGGTTGGCCCTTGGATCAAGAACTTTGTTAGTACTGGCCACATACTTCGATAAGCCTTACTTCGGCTATTCTACTACGAGAATGGCTACTCGCGCACTGGGAGTGGAGAGACGACGATGTATTTCGCCGGCGAACCAAGAGCTCGGTGACGGCGACGTTGGCCAAACAGGGAGAAAAGGAAGACGATGGCGACGACACTGGCTTTATTGCGCGGCCGGAGGAACGCGCGCGCGACAGCAACTGCTTGCGGCGTCCATGTGGAAGCAGGAGGTGGCCGCGGACGCGCCTGGAAGCTCGGCAAGGCGGTGGCCGGCGGCGAGCAGGCAGACACCTTGGTCAAAATTGAATTATTTACAGAAATGCCACTGACTCCATTTTTCAAATTACTTTCAAAATTATATAACAACTTGAAAATCTCCAAAAATAAAAGTTGTCACATTTTCCATGATCTACGACTTTCATAATTGGACCATCTTCAAATTCTGCCTACATTTTGAAATTTGAATTTGGGGTTCAAATCAGGGTTTGAATGTTTTCAAAATTACTTTAAATTTTATATTGAAACTTCAAAAACTTTATATAGCAAAGTTGTACCTCTTAACCAGTACTACAACTTTGCTTTTTGTGTCAACTCCAAATTATGTATAATTTTTAAACTATAGAAAAGGGTAAAAGGATAATATAGAATTTAGGGTTTTTCCCTTTAATATTTAATTAGGAAATTGGTTTTTGAAATGCACTATTCATTGAATAGAGTTCCAAAACACTTTTTGAAAGTATTTCCATGGCATTTCAAAGAAGACCACCCAAAACTACTATTTTAGGGTTTAAACCATATTATATATATATATACACACATACACATATACACATACATACATGAAATATCACTTGTACTAAAAAATCAATAAAGAAAAAAACACTTAAGAGCTAACTGAAATCAAGGTTCACATTTTACCCTAAACACAAAGTTAAGCATACTATCTTCCTAAGCTCAATCAACATGAAATAAAACTCATTTTAAGTTGGTACACATAGAATAATGACCATATATAGATGCTTTACAGTGCATATGATGACATGGCAGTGTTTTAAATGTTGCTTAACACCAGAGGTGTTACAGTTCCTTCCCCCTTAAAGAAATCTCGTCCCGAGATTTAAAACCTTGGGTCAAGTAATGGAAAAGGAAATGTGTCAGGCCTACACATCTCAGTCTTATTTCATAAAACAGATAAGGGTTTTTATAAAAGGAAGGTTACATTTTGTAGAAGAGGAACTGTAACAAGAAGCAAGAAACTCAGGAAAGTTCTCCAGTAGGTAGTCTTCAGACTCCCAAGTAGCTTCTTCTTCAGAGTGTTTGTTCCATTGAACCTTATAGAACCTGATGGTTCTGCTTCGAGTAACACGATCTTTTTGATCTAAGATTCGAATAGGATATTCTGTATATGTCAGATCTGGTTCTAGTTCAACCCCTTCAACATCTACCACTTGATTTGGCACTCGCAGACATTTCTTCAACTGCGATACATGAAATACCTTGTGGACCGCTGAGAGTTGTTCAGGTAACTCCAAACGATATGCCACTTTCCCACATCGCTCGAGGATTTGAAATGGGCCAATATAGCGAGGTGCTAACTTGCCCTTAACCCCGAAACGAGTGACTCCTTTCATAGGTGATACTTTCAAGTATACATAGTCCCCTACTACAAACATCAGTGGTCGACGCCGTTTGTCAGAGTAACTCTTCTGTCGTGATTGTGCTACCTTCAAGTTATTTTGTATCTGCTTGACCTTCTCTTCAGCTTCCTTCACCAGGTCTACCCCAAAGAACCATCTTTCTCCAGGTTCAGACCAATTTAATGGAGTTCTACACCTGCGACCATATAGCGCTTCAAATGGCGCCATCTTGATACTTTCTTGATAACTATTATTGTAAGAGAACTCTGCTAAAGGTAAACACTCATCCCACTTAGTTGAATAAGTGAGCACACAAGATCTCAACATATCTTCAAGGATTTGATTGACTCTTTCAGTCTGTCCGTCAGTTTGCGGATGATAAGCTGTACTATGCAAAAGCTTTGTATCCAGTGACTTATGTAATTGTTTCCAGAACTGAGAGACAAACTGTGTACCTCGGTCAGAAACAATAGTCTTGGGTATACCATGCAGACTTACAATTCGGTCAACATACATCTGTGCATATTGGGGTACCCTGTAATTAGTCTTTACTGGAATGAAATGGGCTGATTTAGTGAGACGGTCTACAACAACCCAGATTGAATCAAAACCTTTTGATGTCTTGGGTAACCCAACTATAAAGTCCATACTGATATCTTCCCATTTCCAAGCCGGAATAGGTAAAGGTTGTAGTTCTCCGGCTGACTTCAGATGCACAGCTTTCACTTTCTGACAAGTGTCACACTTCGCTATATATTGAGCAATTTCAATCTTCATTTTGGTCCACCAGAATTTCTGTTTTAGATCCTGATACATCTTGTTACTTCCTGATGAATAGAAAATCTTGTCAAGTGTGCTTCATCAAGGATCAATTGACGTAACTCAGGAACCTTTGGTACTACTAGACGATTCTTGAACCATAACACATCTGCGTCATCAATTTTGAAACAAGATGCTTTACCAGCTCTAACTTTCTTTTTAATATGAGCTATACCCGTGCTTTCTTTCTGAGTTGTAATGATCTGATCTCTGATAGTTGATTCTATAGTAACATTGGAAAGACTGCCTTGTTGAACTATCTCCACATTGAGTTTCTCTAATTCATGGCATAAAGCATGATCCATGGACTTGACATTAACGTAGTTGCAATGAGCCTTTCGACTGAGAGCATCTGCTACAACATTTGCTTTACCAGGATGATAATGTACTTTAAGGTCATAATCTTTGATCAATTCTAGCCAT
>JAHUYU010003070.1:0-20181 GCA_030439765.1 Tripidium arundinaceum | reverse complement strand
GTGAATACTTCTGAGCTTCTTACTTTCTGGGATTTCAAACTTTTTTGAAGTGAGATTTCGGATTTCATATGCCCGAGAGCTGCTCTACATCAGCAATAAGCTTTCTGATTTGCGGTTTGCCATCGGTTTCTTAGTTTTGTTATCGCAATGCTTCCGTTTCTACGGCTGTGTTTTGCTTGTGACAGATCTGAGGCATTTCCTTAGCGATATGGAAGGGCATTCATGCAACAGAGTCTCAACTAGATGCACGCTTCAGCCTGATACAAGCTGTAGAAGTCCCGTTAGTGCTGCATCTTAGGAAACATTCCTGACTGACTGCAACAGTGCAACATGAAGTCGTGTCTGGCTGTATAATCTAGTACTGCAGTTTACTCACAACACAGGGTGAACCTCAGTGAAATATAGAGATTCCATGTGCCTGCTCCCCGAATATCTCGAATGCAGCGTTAAACTAATCTAGCAACTGGACGGTCATAACAACAAGAGTCTAGCAAGCAAACTCAACAACAAAATTGACAACGAGCAGATGCCATTTGAACAAGCTGCAGTGTTTCAACATAACAGCAGCAGCTCATCATAAGTTCATAACACAGGTAGTTCACTGATAACAACTGAGACTTTCTAATTTCTAATTAAAACCTCTTCCTTCCCCTCCTTACCATATCCCCACCTCCGCCTCCGTTCCGCATCTCCACCACCACCACCAAACCCTAGCAGCCCCCCTTCGCCGCCGCCGCCGTAGCTGACCGGCCATGTCTTCCTCGTCCTCCGACGCGGCCAGGGACGACGCCGTCTCATCTCCCGACCTCCCCCCTCTGGCCGCGCCCGTCGCCGCGGCGGCTGCTGCGGCCGCGGCAGCGGCCTCCTCGGGGGGAGGCATGGGGCTCGGGGGCGGGGCGTCCGGCCGGAGGCTGCCGCCGCCGTGCTGGACGCACGAGGAGACCCTCGCGCTCATCGAGGCGTACCGCGACAGGTGGGAGGCGCTGCGGAAGGGCAACCTGCGGGCCGCGGACTGGGACGATGTGGCCAACACCGTCACCGCACGCTGCGGGCGGTTCCCCACTGCTACGCACAAGTCCGGCGTGCAGTGCCGCCACAAGATCGAGAAGCTTCGGAAGCGATACCGCGCTGAGCGGTCGCGCTCCGCGGGGCGGTCCAAGGGGCCCAAGTGGCCATTCTTCCCGCTCCTCCACGACCTCGCCGGTGGCGGCGTGCCGGACCCTAGCCCCAACGCCATCGTCAAGATCAAGACCAAGGGCCCCGCCCCGCCGGCGTCCCCGCCTTCCCCCGTGTCCTCCCCTTCCTCCTCCGAGGAGGCTGTGCGGAGCAGGAGCCTGCACGGGCTCATCTCCAACGGCGGGGCCGGGAGCGGGCTGCGCTTCACCATCCCCAAGGCCTCCCGCACGAAGCCCGCCGCGTGGCAGCTGTGAAGCCAGAGAGGAGCGGCGGCGAGGACGACGCCGAGTCAGAGGCCATGGCGGAGGTGGCTGCCGCACTGCGGGCGGTCGGGGAGGGGTTCGTGCGTATGGAGGAGCGCAGGCTAGAGCTGTCACTGCAGATGGAGAAGGAACGGATGGAGTCGGAGATGAAGCGCACCCAGACGATGCTCGACGCCCAGCAGCTCTTCCTCGAGGCCTTCCTCGGTAAGCAGCAGCAGCACAAGAAGGCCAGGGTCTCCCCTCCCTCTGCCGCAATGGAAGAGGACTGATCGATCGATGTAGCCCGGCTGCTCTAGTTCTGCTCTGTGAGCCTTGTGTGCATGCTTGCTCGCTCTGTGTTAACTGCTGTTCATGCTAGTAGTTGTTGACTTTGATGTTAGTAGCAATTTAATCTTATTGTGTATGGATGGTGAATTGAACCGAACAGGGGGTTTGGGGCAAAGGATGTAGGTGTAGGGATATGGTAAGGAGGGGAAGGAAGAGGTTTTAATTAGAAATTAGAAAGTCTCAGTTGTTATCAGTGAACTACCTGTGTTATGAACTTATGATGAGCTGCTGCTGTTATGTTGAAACACTGCAGCTTGTTCAAATGGCATCTGCTCGTTGTCAATTTTGTTGTTGAGTTTGCTTGCTAGACTCTTGTTGTTATGACCGTCCAGTTGCTAGATTAGTTTAACGCTGCATTCGAGATATTCGGGGAGCAGGCACATGGAATCTCTATATTTCACTGAGGTTCACCCTGTGTTGTGAGTAAACTGCAGTACTAGATTATACAGCCAGACACGACTTCATGTTGCACTGTTGCAGTCAGTCAGGAATGTTTCCTAAGATGCAGCACTAACGGGACTTCTACAGCTTGTATCAGGCTGAAGCGTGCATCTAGTTGAGACTCTGTTGCATGAATGCCCTTCCATATCGCTAAGGAAATGCCTCAGATCTGTCACAAGCAAAACACAGCCGTAGAAACGGAAGCATTGCGATAACAAAACTAAGAAACCGATGGCAAACCGCAAATCAGAAAGCTTATTGCTGATGTAGAGCAGCTCTCGGGCATATGAAATCCGAAATCTCACTTCAAAAAAGTTTGAAATCCCAGAAAGTAAGAAGCTCAGAAGTATTCGACGTTAGGAACCCTGGAAATATGAAATATCTAGGCACACGAGTATTCGACATAGGAACCCTGGAAATATGAAATATCTAAGCACACGTGGACAGAACCTTTCAAATCCTGAAGGTGAAAAAAAGAGAGCAATTTTGCACCCATTTAACTCTCACTAAGTACGAAGTGCAACACAGCTAGGGATGGCAGCAGATCGGGTAAAGTGCGGGTAGAGTATTTACCCGTCCGCGATCATACCCACGATCCTAACTTAGGTGTGAGTAGAGCATTTACCCGTCCGCGATCATACCCGCGATCCTAACTTTTACCCGCCCGTGAGCATACCCTCGGGTAAGATTCATGCCCGCACCCGGCGGGTATCAGGAATCCGTTGGGTATATTCAAGAGAGATCAAATAATAAAATCATAGTGATATAAAATAATAAGTTCATAGATAAACGACACGCAAATATGTCAATCTCACTTACATGGAGTTTATCAGGACAATATACAGTAGCTCACAAGACATAGTACATCGTAGATTTATAATTCGATCATTCATGCTCATACGGATAACACAAGAACTAAAGTAACAAGTTAATAGCTCACACAATCACTTTATTTAGCCATCCATAAAAATATCATCTTTATAGTTCAACATGTTATGCATATGTTACAAATTACATGTTAAATGAGTTAGCTGACATAATATGTATATGACATAGATAACATATTCATATAAATTTTCAAATTGCGGATACCCGTCGAGTAAAATTTGTTACCCACACCCTATCCGTATCTTTGCGGGCACCTGACCCTCATGTACCCACAGATAAGTTTCCATGCCCATCCCCACACCCATCAGGTACCGCATCCGCGGGTAAGATTGCCATCCTAACACGGACATCGATATAGAACAATACTAGAACATTTGGATTAAGAGCCCATTTGGAGAACACAGGAATTGAGAAACAGAAAAAATTTCAACGTTCAAAAGGGGACCCAACTTAAAACCAAAAGGCATACATCACGCGCATTGGATATCAGAAAATAGACTCCATTGCAACTTTCTGATCAAACAGAGGGCTCTCAACAAAAAGTACAGTTTTTGGACATCTGTCAATCTGGTTGATTTCAGATAACTGCGGTAAAACTCACGGATGCACATGCCCCAAAACATTTTCTAAGGTAGAAGGTTGTCAACATGTTATTACAGGTCGGTTCTTCAAGGGAGTTACGACAACGAAAAAAACTATGTAAGAGCTGAGTCTTCCGGGCCCTGCCTATTCAGGATGAACAATACTGGAACTATAGTTCTGTACCAACGATATGTTGGGGACATTTGCTAGCTTTAGAAAACTGAGTGGCTCAGTGAATCACATCAACCCAGCAGGATTAGTAGTAAGGGCTGTAGCTGTACCCCAGGAACCTCCTGAATCTTGGTACCTTCCTGCAGAGCAAATAAAACAAACATTAGAAATAACATTCAGGATGAATCGGGAAACCATCCACATTTCATAAATCATAAAGCTTGCTTTCCCAGGTCAACTTCACTAAAAACATTTTAGTCATGCTTTCCCCAGGGTTCAGGTCAACTTCTTCGAACTTTTCAGTCATGTTTTCCCCATGATGACTCATAACCCATGTTTTTCACACAGAAATGGATATGTTGTTTGGTAAATGTTAGCTCTGAAGGTGAGAGGTAGAGCGAAGGTCAACTTCTTCGAACTTTTCAGGCTGTAGACAACTGATGGAGAAGCTCAAATACCTCAAAAGCTGATAATGTATTCATTGCAACTAATCAAAATAGCACTTCCATGTTTACCATCTTTCCACATCCACGTGTAATGTATCTTCATGAAGAAAAACTCCTTACCCATACGATGGATAGAAAGGATGAACTGAGTGCCTTCCCCTAGATTGCTTCATTCCTGGAATGTTGGTTCTTTTTGGACAAACCTACATTCAGAATGAAGATTAGACAAAAATTGACAAAATAAATGTTAGAAAGTTGAAACCAAGTCCTTTGGACCTTCAAAGGACGACCATGAAGTTCTGTTTCATTCAAAAGGAGAGCATTCTGGACAGCCTCAACTTCATCAAACTCCACATAAGCAAACCCCTTTGGGTTGACCAAAGCTGTCTGTCAAGATTGTCACCCTGTTGATAGTTCCACAAAACTGAAAATGCTGCTGAACTTCCTCTGGCAAGCAAGTATAGTCAACCTGAAGCAAGGTGGCACATGGTTTACATCTTACTCACAATCGTAGCAAACTAAGAATTACATGTTGCCAATTTTAATGCATTTTTAAGGGACAAGTATTTTTTTTCAAAACATATAAGATGCCACAAACCCGAGCCACAGGAAGAAACAGTTACAGTAACTAAAGAACATAGGCAGGCATCAAAGTTCAAAAACAACTGGAGTTCATTTTAGTGACATAATCATTGCTCAAGAGCTGCAGGAAATTTGTCAGGTGTTTAGGACGTGCTTGAATAGCACTAGGACAAGAGGTACAAGAGAAGAAAACTCACATTCCCAACATAGATGGAGCGAACATCCACCTCTGCCTTGTCAACTGTTGTTGCTGCCACAGCTGTTTCAGATTCTTCTTCTGTGAATACAAACAAATAAAAAGAGTGGTAAACAGCTATATAGCTTAGTGGGAAAATGGGAGCAGTATTCCATTGAAGCAGTGGGGCTGAGAAAAATGAAATTACTGCACCGTACTCGCAATCAGAAATATGAAGCCTGTAACACGAAAAAGATACTTCAAGCACAGCAACAAAGCTATGTAATCAGTACCCATGATTGTATTAAGTATAGATGGACTGACAAATTAAGTAGATATATAAGCAGAGGTATGGTATGTGGCATATACTGTATACACAATACTATTTTCAGAATATTTGCAGAACTCACTTCCTAAACAAGATCATCTGAAAGTTTGTCTTCACTGCCTATAAATTTTCAGAAGTAGAACTGTAGAAGTACCAATGAGGTGAAAAAGATGTCTGCAAGTAATTAAGCTGAGCATAAGCTTTACTGCTTTAGCCACATTGTCTCTTGTGTACAAATTGCTCTTTCTATGGAATATAGGCATATAGCATTAGCATCATTGTGGTGCCCTATGCAAGAATAGTTGTATAAATAAATACTTGTATTATCAGAAAAGAAAACTTGTAGCTTAGGGCGCCCATGTCCACATGAGAGAAAAACCATATATACTTCATCTGATGGAAATGTTCACTATCACAACAATAAACTGTAGCTAAGGGACAAAATACATCACAATAATCTTTTTCAGTGTTTACTTAAATGATGTTAGCAGGAACCAGATACCCAATGCATGCCGCTAAAACATGCCGCATGCCTTGTCCTTCTATGCTGTAGGCAACTTTGGAAGATCCAGAATGAAGTGTCTTCCAGAACAAAGAACCATCCATCAGTTGTCTCCTCCAAGCATGCCGAGCAGCACTTATGGCGCACTCACCTCTTGCGCAATGATCAAACCACCTCCGCCAAATGGTATTTTTCTTTTTTCAGTGTAACCTCATGAGAGTTTGCACTGAACTCTGTATCAAATAAAAAGTTTGGCTGCAAGAGCCGTAATGATAGTGAACATTTCCATCAGATGAAGTATATATGGTTTTTCTCTCATGTGGACATGGGCGCCCTAAGCTACAAGTTTTCTTTTCTGATAATACAAGTATTTATTTATACAACTATTCTTGCATAGGGCACCCACAATGATGCTAATGCTATATGCCTATATTCCATAGAAAGAGCAATTTGTACACAAGAGACAATGTGGCTAAAGCAGTAAAGCTTATGCTCAGCTTAATTACTTGCAGACATCTTTTTCACCTCATTGGTACTTCTAACAGTTCTACTTCTGAAAATTTATAGGCAGTGAAGACAAACTTTCAGATGATCTTGTTTAGGAAGTGAGTTCTGCAAATATTCTGAAAATAGTATTGTGTATACAGTATATGCCACATACCATACCTCTGCTTATATATCTACTTAATTTGTCAGTCCATCTATACTTAATACAATCATGGGTACTGATTACATAGCTTTGTTGCTGTGCTTGAAGTATCTTTTTCGTGTTACAGGCTTCATATTTCTGATTGCGAGTACGGTGCAGTAATTTCATTTTTCTCAGCCCCACTGCTTCAATGGAATACTGCTCCCATTTTCCCACTAAGCTATATAGCTGTTTACCACTCTTTTTATTTGTTTGTATTCACAGAAGAAGAATCTGAAACAGCTGTGGCAGCAACAACAGTTGACAAGGCAGAGGTGGATGTTCGCTCCATCTATGTTGGGAATGTGAGTTTTCTTCTCTTGTACCTCTTGTCCTAGTGCTATTCAAGCACGTCCTAAACACCTGACAAATTTCCTGCAGCTCTTGAGCAATGATTATGTCACTAAAATGAACTCCAGTTGTTTTTGAACTTTGATGCCTGCCTATGTTCTTTAGTTACTGTAACTGTTTCTTCCTGTGGCTCGGGTTTGTGGCATCTTATATGTTTTGAAAAAAAATACTTGTCCCTTAAAAATGCATTAAAATTGGCAACATGTAATTCTTAGTTTGCTACGATTGTGAGTAAGATGTAAACCATGTGCCACCTTGCTTCAGGTTGACTATACTTGCTTGCCAGAGGAAGTTCAGCAGCATTTTCAGTTTTGTGGAACTATCAACAGGGTGACAATCTTGACAGACAGCTTTGGTCAACCCAAAGGGTTTGCTTATGTGGAGTTTGATGAAGTTGAGGCTGTCCAGAATGCTCTCCTTTTGAATGAAACAGAACTTCATGGTCGTCCTTTGAAGGTCCAAAGGACTTGGTTTCAACTTTCTAACATTTATTTTGTCAATTTTTGTCTAATCTTCATTCTGAATGTAGGTTTGTCCAAAAAGAACCAACATTCCAGGAATGAAGCAATCTAGGGGAAGGCACTCAGTTCATCCTTTCTATCCATCGTATGGGTAAGGAGTTTTTCTTCATGAAGATACATTACACGTGGATGTGGAAAGATGGTAAACATGGAAGTGCTATTTTGATTAGTTGCAATGAATACATTATCAGCTTTTGAGGTATTTGAGCTTCTCCATCAGTTGTCTACAGCCTGAAAAGTTCGAAGAAGTTGACCTTCGCTCTACCTCTCACCTTCAGAGCTAACATTTACCAAACAACATATCCATTTCTGTGTGAAAAACATGGGTTATGAGTCATCATGGGGAAAACATGACTGAAAAGTTCGAAGAAGTTGACCTGAACCCTGGGGAAAGCATGACTAAAATGTTTTTAGTGAAGTTGACCTGGGAAAGCAAGCTTTATGATTTATGAAATGTGGATGGTTTCCCGATTCATCCTGAATGTTATTTCTAATGTTTGTTTTATTTGCTCTGCAGGAAGGTACCAAGATTCAGGAGGTTCCTGGGGTACAGCTACAGCCCTTACTACTAATCCTGCTGGGTTGATGTGATTCACTGAGCCACTCAGTTTTCTAAAGCTAGCAAATGTCCCCAACATATCGTTGGTACAGAACTATAGTTCCAGTATTGTTCATCCTGAATAGGCAGGGCCCGGAAGACTCAGCTCTTACATAGTTTTTTTCGTTGTCGTAACTCCCTTGAAGAACCGACCTGTAATAACATGTTGACAACCTTCTACCTTAGAAAATGTTTTGGGGCATGTGCATCCGTGAGTTTTACCGCAGTTATCTGAAATCAACCAGATTGACAGATGTCCAAAAACTGTACTTTTTGTTGAGAGCCCTCTGTTTGATCAGAAAGTTGCAATGGAGTCTATTTTCTGATATCCAATGCGCGTGATGTATGCCTTTTGGTTTTAAGTTGGGTCCCCTTTTGAACGTTGAAATTTTTTCTGTTTCTCAATTCCTGTGTTCTCCAAATGGGCTCTTAATCCAAATGTTCTAGTATTGTTCTATATCGATGTCCGTGTTAGGATGGCAATCTTACCCGCGGATGCGGTACCTGATGGGTGTGGGGATGGGCATGGAAACTTATCTGTGGGTACATGAGGGTCAGGTGCCCGCAAAGATACGGATAGGGTGTGGGTAACAAATTTTACTCGACGGGTATCCGCAATTTGAAAATTTATATGAATATGTTATCTATGTCATATACATATTATGTCAGCTAACTCATTTAACATGTAATTTGTAACATATGCATAACATGTTGAACTATAAAGATGATATTTTTATGGATGGCTAAATAAAGTGATTGTGTGAGCTATTAACTTGTTACTTTAGTTCTTGTGTTATCCGTATGAGCATGAATGATCGAATTATAAATCTACGATGTACTATGTCTTGTGAGCTACTGTATATTGTCCTGATAAACTCCATGTAAGTGAGATTGACATATTTGCGTGTCGTTTATCTATGAACTTATTATTTTATATCACTATGATTTTATTATTTGATCTCTCTTGAATATACCCAACGGATTCCTGATACCCGCCGGGTGCGGGCATGAATCTTACCCGAGGGTATGCTCACGGGCGGGTAAAAGTTAGGATCGCGGGTATGATCGCGGACGGGTAAATGCTCTACTCACACCTAAGTTAGGATCGTGGGTATGATCGCGGACGGGTAAATACTCTACCCGCACTTTACCCGATCTGCTGCCATCCCTAGCTGTGTTGCACTTCGTACTTAGTGAGAGTTAAATGGGTGCAAAATTGCTCTCTTTTTTTCACCTTCAGGATTTGAAAGGTTCTGTCCACGTGTGCTTAGATATTTCATATTTCCAGGGTTCCTATGTCGAATACTCGTGTGCCTAGATATTTCATATTTCCAGGGTTCCTAACGTCGAATACTTCTGAGCTTCTTACTTTCTGGGATTTCAAACTTTTTTGAAGTGAGATTTCGGATTTCATATGCCCGAGAGCTGCTCTACATCAGCAATAAGCTTTCTGATTTGCGGTTTGCCATCGGTTTCTTAGTTTTGTTATCGCAATGCTTCCGTTTCTACGGCTGTGTTTTGCTTGTGACAGATCTGAGGCATTTCCTTAGCGATATGGAAGGGCATTCATGCAACAGAGTCTCAACTAGATGCACGCTTCAGCCTGATACAAGCTGTAGAAGTCCCGTTAGTGCTGCATCTTAGGAAACATTCCTGACTGACTGCAACAGTGCAACATGAAGTCGTGTCTGGCTGTATAATCTAGTACTGCAGTTTACTCACAACACAGGGTGAACCTCAGTGAAATATAGAGATTCCATGTGCCTGCTCCCCGAATATCTCGAATGCAGCGTTAAACTAATCTAGCAACTGGACGGTCATAACAACAAGAGTCTAGCAAGCAAACTCAACAACAAAATTGACAACGAGCAGATGCCATTTGAACAAGCTGCAGTGTTTCAACATAACAGCAGCAGCTCATCATAAGTTCATAACACAGGTAGTTCACTGATAACAACTGAGACTTTCTAATTTCTAATTAAAACCTCTTCCTTCCCCTCCTTACCATATCCCTACACCTACATCCTTTGCCCCAAACCCCCTGTTCGGTTCAATTCACCATCCATACACAATAAGATTAAATTGCTACTAACATCAAAGTCAACAACTACTAGCATGAACAGCAGTTAACACAGAGCGAGCAAGCATGCACACAAGGCTCAGAGCAGAACTAGAGCAGCCGGGCTACATCGATCGATCAGTCCTCTTCCATTGCGGCAGAGGGAGGGGAGACCCTGGCCTTCTTGTGCTGCTGCTGCTTACCGAGGAAGGCCTCGAGGAAGAGCTGCTGGGCGTCGAGCATCGTCTGGGTGCGCTTCATCTCCGACTCCATCCGTTCCTTCTCCATCTGCAGTGACAGCTCTAGCCTGCGCTCCTCCATACGCACGAACCCCTCCCCGACCGCCCGCAGTGCGGCAGCCACCTCCGCCATGGCCTCTGACTCGGCGTCGTCCTCGCCGCCGCTCCTCTCTGGCTTCACAGCTGCCACCGCGGCGGGCTTCGTGCGGGAGGCCTTGGGGATGGTGAAGCGCAGCCCGCTCCCGGCCCCGCCGTTGGAGATGAGCCCGTGCAGGCTCCTGCTCCGCACAGCCTCCTCGGAGGAGGAAGGGGAGGACACGGGGGAAGGCGGGGACGCCGGCGGGGCGGGGCCCTTGGTCTTGATCTTGACGATGGCGTTGGGGCTAGGGTCCGGCACGCCGCCACCGGCGAGGTCGTGGAGGAGCGGGAAGAATGGCCACTTGGGCCCCTTGGACCGCCCCGCGGAGCGCGACCGCTCAGCGCGGTATCGCTTCCGAAGCTTCTCGATCTTGTGGCGGCACTGCACGCCGGACTTGTGCGTAGCAGTGGGGAACCGCCCGCAGCGTGCGGTGACGGTGTTGGCCACATCGTCCCAGTCCGCGGCCCGCAGGTTGCCCTTCCGCAGCGCCTCCCACCTGTCGCGGTACGCCTCGATGAGCGCGAGGGTCTCCTCGTGCGTCCAGCACGGCGGCGGCAGCCTCCGGCCGGACGCCCCGCCCCGAGCCCCATGCCTCCCCCCGAGGAGGCCGCTGCCGCGGCCGCAGCAGCCGCCGCGGCGACGGGCGCGGCCAGAGGGGGGAGGTCGGGAGATGAGACGGCGTCGTCCCTGGCCGCGTCGGAGGACGAGGAAGACATGGCCGGTCAGCTACGGCGGCGGCGGCGAAGGGGGGCTGCTAGGGTTTGGTGGTGGTGGTGGAGATGCGGAACGGAGGCGGAGGTGGGGAACCGGTCATAAAAGGAGGAGGAGGCGGGGCGGGGCGGTGGTGGGCCGCGGGCGTGGGCCGCGCCCCCGCGGTGAAATGACCGGCTGGGGAGGGCATCGCCCACCGCTGCGGCCGCGTGGGCGGGCGGAGCGGTGCGCTGCGGTGGTTTTGCGGGGTTTGTCGCAGAGTCGCGTACTCGCGGCGCGCGGCGGATGGATGAGGGCAATGAGGCCGTGAGGGAAGGAAGGGGGCGCGATGGAACGGCACGGGGCCACGGGAGTACGGCGCCGCATCGTGCAGAGCCCGCGCCCGCGCTCGCCTCCGCTGCTCCGCAGCCGCGCGTCGTGGCCGTGTGCCGTGTTGGATCGGGATGGGTGGTTTGGGTGGGTGGCGAGTGGCGAGTCGCGGCCGCCCTGCCTTTTTCCCTCGGTTCCGCGAGGCCTCGGCCTCATCTTTTTTCTTTCCGAAATCCAGCCGGGGGCGCTGTTCAGTTCGCGTGAGTGCGTGACGGGGTGGGCGACCGGCCACGCGCCTATGCCGATCGATCTGACCAGCATCAGCAGGGAACACGCGGGCTGCAGCAATACAGTAAGCAATCACTCAATAACAGTGTTCATGTATTAGAACTATAGATTATTACTTGTCCGACAATCTATATATATAATAATAACTCTACTCCCTCGGTCCTAAATTTAATGTCATTCTCACTTTTCGAAAAGTCAAATATTTTTAGATTTTACCAAATATATATAAGAAAATATTAATATTTACAATGTATAATTAGTATTACTAGCAAATATACTCGTGCGTTGGAACGGAGCTTACACCTTGTTGTATGACCACCTGAAACAAGACTTATAGCTTAGAAATTTATATAGTAGCTGCATCATTTGTTCCAATATATATTGGGGAATCGGACTCTGTGCCATTGCTTGTCACGTCTTGCAATCAGACTTCGTATCAAGTCGTTGTCCTACTCGTATAAACCCAGGTCAAGAGTCTAGGTCATATACGAAGAGTGTGAGACACTTTGGTAAGTAAAAAAGAGAGAGAGGGTGCAAGGGCAGTTTCATTTTTCACGAATATGTCCTCATAGCACGTGTTTCACTAAGAGGAAGCATAAATAGTCACAGTACAACAAACTCCGGTAATCTTAGGATTTTACTAGTAAAGCCTCAACAATTATGCAAGGACGGTTTAAAAAGTTAAAACAGCAGAACCAAACAAACCCTTTGCTTATGTGGAGTTTGATGAAGTTGAGGCTGTCCAGAATGCTCTCCTTTTGAATGAAACAGAACTTCATGGTCGTCCTTTGAAGGTCCAAAGGACTTGGTTTCAACTTTCTAACATTTATTTTGTCAATTTTTGTCTAATCTTCATTCTGAATGTAGGTTTGTCCAAAAAGAACCAACATTCCAGGAATGAAGCAATCTAGGGGAAGGCACTCAGTTCATCCTTTCTATCCATCGTATGGGTAAGGAGTTTTTCTTCATGAAGATACATTACACGTGGATGTGGAAAGATGGTAAACATGGAAGTGCTATTTTGATTAGTTGCAATGAATACATTATCAGCTTTTGAGGTATTTGAGCTTCTCCATCAGTTGTCTACAGCCTGAAAAGTTCGAAGAAGTTGACCTTCGCTCTACCTCTCACCTTCAGAGCTAACATTTACCAAACAACATATCCATTTCTGTGTGAAAAACATGGGTTATGAGTCATCATGGGGAAAACATGACTGAAAAGTTCGAAGAAGTTGACCTGAACCCTGGGGAAAGCATGACTAAAATGTTTTTAGTGAAGTTGACCTGGGAAAGCAAGCTTTATGATTTATGAAATGTGGATGGTTTCCCGATTCATCCTGAATGTTATTTCTAATGTTTGTTTTATTTGCTCTGCAGGAAGGTACCAAGATTCAGGAGGTTCCTGGGGTACAGCTACAGCCCTTACTACTAATCCTGCTGGGTTGATGTGATTCACTGAGCCACTCAGTTTTCTAAAGCTAGCAAATGTCCCCAACATATCGTTGGTACAGAACTATAGTTCCAGTATTGTTCATCCTGAATAGGCAGGGCCCGGAAGACTCAGCTCTTACATAGTTTTTTTCGTTGTCGTAACTCCCTTGAAGAACCGACCTGTAATAACATGTTGACAACCTTCTACCTTAGAAAATGTTTTGGGGCATGTGCATCCGTGAGTTTTACCGCAGTTATCTGAAATCAACCAGATTGACAGATGTCCAAAAACTGTACTTTTTGTTGAGAGCCCTCTGTTTGATCAGAAAGTTGCAATGGAGTCTATTTTCTGATATCCAATGCGCGTGATGTATGCCTTTTGGTTTTAAGTTGGGTCCCCTTTTGAACGTTGAAATTTTTTCTGTTTCTCAATTCCTGTGTTCTCCAAATGGGCTCTTAATCCAAATGTTCTAGTATTGTTCTATATCGATGTCCGTGTTAGGATGGCAATCTTACCCGCGGATGCGGTACCTGATGGGTGTGGGGATGGGCATGGAAACTTATCTGTGGGTACATGAGGGTCAGGTGCCCGCAAAGATACGGATAGGGTGTGGGTAACAAATTTTACTCGACGGGTATCCGCAATTTGAAAATTTATATGAATATGTTATCTATATCTATAATATAATCTATAATATGTATTTGTAATAATATATTAAAAAGCAAAGGGTTTGTTTGGTTCTGCTGTTTTAACTTTTTAAACCGTCCTTGCATAATTGTTGAGGCTTTACTAGTAAAATCCTAAGATTACCGGAGTTTGTTGTACTGTGACTATTTATGCTTCCTCTTAGTGAAACACGTGCTATGAGGACATATTCGTGAAAAATGAAACTGCCCTTGCACCCTCTCTCTCTTTTTTACTTACCAAAGTGTCTCACACTCTTCGTATATGACCTAGACTCTTGACCTGGGTTTATACGAGTAGGACAACGACTTGATACGAAGTCTGATTGCAAGACGTGACAAGCAATGGCACAGAGTCCGATTCCCCAATATATATTGGAACAAATGATGCAGCTACTATATAAATTTCTAAGCTATAAGTCTTGTTTCAGGTGGTCATACAACAAGGTGTAAGCTCCGTTCCAACGCACGAGTATATTTGCTAGTAATACTAATTATACATTGTAAATATTAATATTTTCTTATATATATTTTGGTAAAATCTAAAAATATTTGACTTTTCGAAAAGTGAGAATGACATTAAATTTAGGACCGAGGGAGTAGAGTTATTATTATATATATAGATTGTCGGACAAGTAATAATCTATAGTTCTAATACATGAACACTGTTATTGAGTGATTGCTTACTGTATTGCTGCAGCCCGCGTGTTCCCTGCTGATGCTGGTCAGATCGATCGGCATAGGCGCGTGGCCGGTCGCCCACCCCGTCACGCACTCACGCGAACTGAACAGCGCCCCCGGCTGGATTTCGGAAAGAAAAAAAGATGAGGCCGAGGCCTCGCGGAACCGAGGGAAAAAGGCAGGGCGGCCGCGACTCGCCACTCGCCACCCACCCAAACCACCCATCCCGATCCAACACGGCACACGGCCACGACGCGCGGCTGCGGAGCAGCGGAGGCGAGCGCGGGCGCGGGCTCTGCACGATGCGGCGCCGTACTCCCGTGGCCCCGTGCCGTTCCATCGCGCCCCCTTCCTTCCCTCACGGCCTCATTGCCCTCATCCATCCGCCGCGCGCCGCGAGTACGCGACTCTGCGACAAACCCCGCAAAACCACCGCAGCGCACCGCTCCGCCCGCCCACGCGGCCGCAGCGGTGGGCGATGCCCTCCCCAGCCGGTCATTTCACCGCGGGGGCGCGGCCCACGCCCGCGGCCCACCACCGCCCCGCCCCGCCTCCTCCTCCTTTTATGACCGGTTCCCCACCTCCGCCTCCGTTCCGCATCTCCACCACCACCACCAAACCCTAGCAGCCCCCCTTCGCCGCCGCCGCCGTAGCTGACCGGCCATGTCTTCCTCGTCCTCCGACGCGGCCAGGGACGACGCCGTCTCATCTCCCGACCTCCCCCCTCTGGCCGCGCCCGTCGCCGCGGCGGCTGCTGCGGCCGCGGCAGCGGCCTCCTCGGGGGGAGGCATGGGGCTCGGGGGCGGGGCGTCCGGCCGGAGGCTGCCGCCGCCGTGCTGGACGCACGAGGAGACCCTCGCGCTCATCGAGGCGTACCGCGACAGGTGGGAGGCGCTGCGGAAGGGCAACCTGCGGGCCGCGGACTGGGACGATGTGGCCAACACCGTCACCGCACGCTGCGGGCGGTTCCCCACTGCTACGCACAAGTCCGGCGTGCAGTGCCGCCACAAGATCGAGAAGCTTCGGAAGCGATACCGCGCTGAGCGGTCGCGCTCCGCGGGGCGGTCCAAGGGGCCCAAGTGGCCATTCTTCCCGCTCCTCCACGACCTCGCCGGTGGCGGCGTGCCGGACCCTAGCCCCAACGCCATCGTCAAGATCAAGACCAAGGGCCCCGCCCCGCCGGCGTCCCCGCCTTCCCCCGTGTCCTCCCCTTCCTCCTCCGAGGAGGCTGTGCGGAGCAGGAGCCTGCACGGGCTCATCTCCAACGGCGGGGCCGGGAGCGGGCTGCGCTTCACCATCCCCAAGGCCTCCCGCACGAAGCCCGCCGCGGTGGCAGCTGTGAAGCCAGAGAGGAGCGGCGGCGAGGACGACGCCGAGTCAGAGGCCATGGCGGAGGTGGCTGCCGCACTGCGGGCGGTCGGGGAGGGGTTCGTGCGTATGGAGGAGCGCAGGCTAGAGCTGTCACTGCAGATGGAGAAGGAACGGATGGAGTCGGAGATGAAGCGCACCCAGACGATGCTCGACGCCCAGCAGCTCTTCCTCGAGGCCTTCCTCGGTAAGCAGCAGCAGCACAAGAAGGCCAGGGTCTCCCCTCCCTCTGCCGCAATGGAAGAGGACTGATCGATCGATGTAGCCCGGCTGCTCTAGTTCTGCTCTGTGAGCCTTGTGTGCATGCTTGCTCGCTCTGTGTTAACTGCTGTTCATGCTAGTAGTTGTTGACTTTGATGTTAGTAGCAATTTAATCTTATTGTGTATGGATGGTGAATTGAACCGAACAGGGGGTTTGGGGCAAAGGATGTAGGTGTAGGGATATGGTAAGGAGGGGAAGGAAGAGGTTTTAATTAGAAATTAGAAAGTCTCAGTTGTTATCAGTGAACTACCTGTGTTATGAACTTATGATGAGCTGCTGCTGTTATGTTGAAACACTGCAGCTTGTTCAAATGGCATCTGCTCGTTGTCAATTTTGTTGTTGAGTTTGCTTGCTAGACTCTTGTTGTTATGACCGTCCAGTTGCTAGATTAGTTTAACGCTGCATTCGAGATATTCGGGGAGCAGGCACATGGAATCTCTATATTTCACTGAGGTTCACCCTGTGTTGTGAGTAAACTGCAGTACTAGATTATACAGCCAGACACGACTTCATGTTGCACTGTTGCAGTCAGTCAGGAATGTTTCCTAAGATGCAGCACTAACGGGACTTCTACAGCTTGTATCAGGCTGAAGCGTGCATCTAGTTGAGACTCTGTTGCATGAATGCCCTTCCATATCGCTAAGGAAATGCCTCAGATCTGTCACAAGCAAAACACAGCCGTAGAAACGGAAGCATTGCGATAACAAAACTAAGAAACCGATGGCAAACCGCAAATCAGAAAGCTTATTGCTGATGTAGAGCAGCTCTCGGGCATATGAAATCCGAAATCTCACTTCAAAAAAGTTTGAAATCCCAGAAAGTAAGAAGCTCAGAAGTATTCGACGTTAGGAACCCTGGAAATATGAAATATCTAGGCACACGAGTATTCGACATAGGAACCCTGGAAATATGAAATATCTAAGCACACGTGGACAGAACCTTTCAAATCCTGAAGGTGAAAAAAAGAGAGCAATTTTGCACCCATTTAACTCTCACTAAGTACGAAGTGCAACACAGCTAGGGATGGCAGCAGATCGGGTAAAGTGCGGGTAGAGTATTTACCCGTCCGCGATCATACCCACGATCCTAACTTAGGTGTGAGTAGAGCATTTACCCGTCCGCGATCATACCCGCGATCCTAACTTTTACCCGCCCGTGAGCATACCCTCGGGTAAGATTCATGCCCGCACCCGGCGGGTATCAGGAATCCGTTGGGTATATTCAAGAGAGATCAAATAATAAAATCATAGTGATATAAAATAATAAGTTCATAGATAAACGACACGCAAATATGTCAATCTCACTTACATGGAGTTTATCAGGACAATATACAGTAGCTCACAAGACATAGTACATCGTAGATTTATAATTCGATCATTCATGCTCATACGGATAACACAAGAACTAAAGTAACAAGTTAATAGCTCACACAATCACTTTATTTAGCCATCCATAAAAATATCATCTTTATAGTTCAACATGTTATGCATATGTTACAAATTACATGTTAAATGAGTTAGCTGACATAATATGTATATGACATAGATAACATATTCATATAAATTTTCAAATTGCGGATACCCGTCGAGTAAAATTTGTTACCCACACCCTATCCGTATCTTTGCGGGCACCTGACCCTCATGTACCCACAGATAAGTTTCCATGCCCATCCCCACACCCATCAGGTACCGCATCCGCGGGTAAGATTGCCATCCTAACACGGACATCGATATAGAACAATACTAGAACATTTGGATTAAGAGCCCATTTTGGAGAACACAGGAATTGAGAAACAGAAAAAATTTCAACGTTCAAAAGGGGACCCAACTTAAAACCAAAAGGCATACATCACGCGCATTGGATATCAGAAAATAGACTCCATTGCAACTTTCTGATCAAACAGAGGGCTCTCAACAAAAAGTACAGTTTTTGGACATCTGTCAATCTGGTTGATTTCAGATAACTGCGGTAAAACTCACGGATGCACATGCCCCAAAACATTTTCTAAGGTAGAAGGTTGTCAACATGTTATTACAGGTCGGTTCTTCAAGGGAGTTACGACAACGAAAAAAACTATGTAAGAGCTGAGTCTTCCGGGCCCTGCCTATTCAGGATGAACAATACTGGAACTATAGTTCTGTACCAACGATATGTTGGGGACATTTGCTAGCTTTAGAAAACTGAGTGGCTCAGTGAATCACATCAACCCAGCAGGATTAGTAGTAAGGGCTGTAGCTGTACCCCAGGAACCTCCTGAATCTTGGTACCTTCCTGCAGAGCAAATAAAACAAACATTAGAAATAACATTCAGGATGAATCGGGAAACCATCCACATTTCATAAATCATAAAGCTTGCTTTCCCAGGTCAACTTCACTAAAAACATTTTAGTCATGCTTTCCCCAGGGTTCAGGTCAACTTCTTCGAACTTTTCAGTCATGTTTTCCCCATGATGACTCATAACCCATGTTTTTCACACAGAAATGGATATGTTGTTTGGTAAATGTTAGCTCTGAAGGTGAGAGGTAGAGCGAAGGTCAACTTCTTCGAACTTTTCAGGCTGTAGACAACTGATGGAGAAGCTCAAATACCTCAAAAGCTGATAATGTATTCATTGCAACTAATCAAAATAGCACTTCCATGTTTACCATCTTTCCACATCCACGTGTAATGTATCTTCATGAAGAAAAACTCCTTACCCATACGATGGATAGAAAGGATGAACTGAGTGCCTTCCCCTAGATTGCTTCATTCCTGGAATGTTGGTTCTTTTTGGACAAACCTACATTCAGAATGAAGATTAGACAAAAATTGACAAAATAAATGTTAGAAAGTTGAAACCAAGTCCTTTGGACCTTCAAAGGACGACCATGAAGTTCTGTTTCATTCAAAAGGAGAGCATTCTGGACAGCCTCAACTTCATCAAACTCCACATAAGCAAAGGGTTTGTTTGGTTCTGCTGTTTTAACTTTTTAAACCGTCCTTGCATAATTGTTGAGGCTTTACTAGTAAAATCCTAAGATTACCGGAGTTTGTTGTACTGTGACTATTTATGCTTCCTCTTAGTGAAACACGTGCTATGAGGACATATTCGTGAAAAATGAAACTGCCCTTGCACCCTCTCTCTCTTTTTTACTTACCAAAGTGTCTCACACTCTTCGTATATGACCTAGACTCTTGACCTGGGTTTATACGAGTAGGACAACGACTTGATACGAAGTCTGATTGCAAGACGTGACAAGCAATGGCACAGAGTCCGATTCCCCAATATATATTGGAACAAATGATGCAGCTACTATATAAATTTCTAAGCTATAAGTCTTGTTTCAGGTGGTCATACAACAAGGTGTAAGCTCCGTTCCAACGCACGAGTATATTTGCTAGTAATACTAATTATACATTGTAAATATTAATATTTTCTTATATATATTTTGGTAAAATCTAAAAATATTTGACTTTTCGAAAAGTGAGAATGACATTAAATTTAGGACCGAGGGAGTAGAGTTATTATTATATATATAGATTGTCGGACAAGTAATAATCTATAGTTCTAATACATGAACACTGTTATTGAGTGATTGCTTACTGTATTGCTGCAGCCCGCGTGTTCCCTGCTGATGCTGGTCAGATCGATCGGCATAGGCGCGTGGCCGGTCGCCCACCCCGTCACGCACTCACGCGAACTGAACAGCGCCCCCGGCTGGATTTCGGAAAGAAAAAAAGATGAGGCCGAGGCCTCGCGGAACCGAGGGAAAAAGGCAGGGCGGCCGCGACTCGCCACTCGCCACCCACCCAAACCACCCATCCCGATCCAACACGGCACACGGCCACGACGCGCGGCTGCGGAGCAGCGGAGGCGAGCGCGGGCGCGGGCTCTGCACGATGCGGCGCCGTACTCCCGTGGCCCCGTGCCGTTCCATCGCGCCCCCTTCCTTCCCTCACGGCCTCATTGCCCTCATCCATCCGCCGCGCGT